>JAQQZZ010124867.1:0-14258 GCA_030265115.1 Mopalia vespertina
ATTGAAAGGACTCAGATTTTCAGAATCCCTGATTTAGCATGTAGAGTCTGGACACATTTGAATCGCCAATAATGATGTCTGATTGATAATGTTGACCTTTTGATAATTATCACCAGTAGAGATACGATTAGGAATTATCTTCATGCCATTACTCTGTGATAGATGGGGATAAATATTTATATCAACCTCTCTGTTAGCGATAGGATGTGTATACTCTTGTACGTAAGCAGTGGAACCAATAGAAATTGTCATCTGATTAGATGAAAAAAATGTTTGACCACATATTTCAATTTCCTGGTTGACTTCCGGGATAACATGCGGGACGTTATCAAAATCATTTGACTCCATTTTTGTCGGGACTACCCTTGATTAAACTAGGAAACCTTCATTCCGGAACGTGACTTGATTTGCAAGCATTTGCATCTGCAAATATTAATTTCTGTAGATCCCCATGGTGAACCCCACTGAAATGATTTCCTTTACAAACAATTTTACAGAACCAAAAACCATCATATTCAACAATGGCTAAAACGTTGCTGGGCTTATTTGGGATAATTATAAATCACCAGTTCTAGATTTGATGTCAAGATTGTTTGTATTTTTTGTAAACTGAAACAACTGGCAAAAAAACTTTCTAAATGAATGCTGGTCGAGGGCATGCTGTTTGTTAATAGCAATGTGCTCTATCAAGCCTGTCTTACATTATATTTGCCCAACATTAGGTTTGAGTGTAGCTGTTAATGTTGTCTATAGACTGACCATGCATAACATTCTCATCAATGAGCATGTTACATATGGGCCTCTAGGGCGTCATAAAGCTACCTTATTCTGCCAGCTTGGGTCAACTAGCCAACACTCCAATCATACAAATAAAGTGCTGAATAGAAAAGCGCGAAGGAAAACAATCCAGTAGTAACCTCATTTAAGACCTTTTGGAAGGCTTACACTTTATTTATTGTAACATTGCGAAAAACACAACTGAAGTAATTGAACAGTGATACTGGTTGCATAGATTTTTCATAAAAAAAGGTGTATTATGAAGTATGAAAAAAAGAGTTGCTTACTTTTTTGATCCAACAGTTTTCTAATTAATTTATCTTCTACATGTCTTATATAAACTTTTATATATGTACTATAAAATAAATCTAAAAAATAACTCTGATTGTCATTTAACTCCACCATGCCAAAAATTTCAAAACTTCTGATTGTCTGCACAGGTTTTATTTCTTTGTGTGAACCAGCTAACTGGATTATATGAATTGGCCATGCATAAAACATGCAGTCTGGATAGTTAGATTATCATTTGAGTTATGGACCACAGTCTTAGCTAGTGGGGGATCTCCTAGCATCAACACTAATTAGACATTAACCTGATAAAGCTATATCCCAGGACAGTTCAGCCACAGAAAGAAAGTGCGAAATTTCAGCTGACTGTGTGGGTTTATGATCGAATTTATGTCGCACATATTATACTAGCTACTTTATAATATAACTGCCTATGTGGCCACACCAACAAAGAGTTTTGTTTTGACGCTAAATGGTACCTATGTCATACATCAACAAAAGGATCTCTTGTTTTATGTCATAATAGATCAACAAAATATTTCAATCTTACCTTCACAGAAGTAGCTTCAGGCACTTATGATGCCTTTTAGCTTGAGGTAAAAAGGAAGGATATCTGTGGACTGTAGATATCTCCCAGGGGTTTTCACATGGCACACCATAACATGAGTGAAAACCGTGGTTCCATAGCTTATTACTGTTTTGCTTCATGATATAATTTACACCTTTCAATTTGAGTTATAAAAGGCTACATTTTCTGGGGATGCAGATATATCGACGGGTGTTTTTTTTCATATATTTTTTTACATGGCACACCATCATGTGAGTGAAATAACTTTAATGATCAGCAGTTAAAACCAATGAAGCAAGCAATCAAACATCCTTATATCTGCTTCCATAGTAAGCTAGCTGGAACCCTGTTTTCATTTCAAAATAATCTTTAAACATTCCTGGTGCTCTCAGAGCTAAACAGAAACTGATCTGTTTGTGATGTTTTTAATTTTGTCTGTATTCATCCTGTCTTGGTGCCAGTGGCGTTGAGGGTGGTTTCCTTTCACCCATTGGGCTGGCACTCCATCATGTGAGTCAAATAACCTTTAGTACATTAAACCCCAATAAAAAATTAAAAAACCCAAAAGGATAATCTTTTGGACATCCTGGGAATTTTGCTTCGTTTCTTTATCTCCAGTATGGCTTCTAGCCTTTATTGATAACAGGATTTATGGATGGTAGTATTAAAAGTGGTTTCATATTTTGTTTGACTTCTGAGATCTGTGTCATTGCGAAAAATTTATTTCGTTTTTTAATATACAGTTTTTATTTCACTGAGCATGACAAGCCCAAACCGTCTAGTGAAGTTCAACTAATTATATGCTATGTGGCAAACATTGTACGATTTTGTCCAGTTTTTTATGTTAGAGATCTGAATATTAATTTATGAAAGAAAAGAATAAGTTATAACACGGTAATTAACAAATTTACTGTGAAGCCCCCACCCCCTCACTCCAAATGACAATCGATATCAGTTAATTCAGATAACAATACACATGATCAAACAGGAAGCATTAATTCAGAACTGTTTCGCACTCAGTACCAGATATTCAGGGCTCATTAAATTTAATATTTTTTGGCTTTCGTTGTTTTTAAAAAGTCTTTCTGATATTTTCTGAAAGCTTGTGGTAAGATGGCTAAGGCCTCTGCTTTCACAGTTAGTTTAGAGAGCCATCAAACAAGTTTCCGGTAGCTGGATCAGACCACCATTACTGATTTCTACATGAAAGCTCAATATCTAGTTCAGGGAGATCCTTGAAATATGAGTCAATTATCTGGCAGTTTAATTACATTGTAGAGCTGTATCATTGTGGCCTTGTTCAGCTTCAGCCTGATTCTCCCAGTTTCTGTATATTGTATCCTGAAGGGTTGTTCAAATTCCAATCTCTTCCTGAAAGATATTTACTCACCTCAACTCCTCCATACAACTTCTTAATGACCGAAATGTGATCTTTAAGACAATGGAAACATCTCTATTTCGATACCTTTTACTTTGCCTACACCAGAATTTATTGACCCGTTTTTCATTAGCTAAATGAATAGCTGATTAATGAAATCATTTGATTTATTTATATTTATTTATTTATTTCAAAGGGTGCTGATACATTACAATTTATTTCCTCAAAGTCACCCTAATGGAAATTAGGTTTAGCCCAGTTTAGAAAATGAAGACTCTAAGAGGTGACGATGGAAAGAAGTACATCTCTTTAATTAGCTCAGTACATCTTCAGACCGAACAGCCATTTGTCGATATTAATTTACCTTTTCTCTCAGGTGATCAGCTGGTTCAGCAGGTTTGATGGTGTTGTTCAAGTTCAAGTAATGACAATTTTTTACTACAGGAGCAGTATCTGAAATCTATTTTTAGACTTCAATATCCTTCCAAAAGGTCATATTTTAACACAAATTCTTTTCACAAATTTTAAAGAAAAAAAAAGATAACTAGTTTGCTTAAAAAACCTGTTAAGAAATGGATGATAGAATATATGAAGAAAACTAAGATATCATTGATCAAATCATCCAATGACGTCTTTCAAAGGTCAAGAGTGTCTAAAATGCATCAGGCCAAGAAATCCAGTTTTCATATCATATCTTTGATGCCATCAACCATCTTTCTGGTGTCGTGATCATTTAACCAGTAACTCGATTCTGCATGAGCGAACAATTGTTCCAGATGTATTCCTGATAAATGACTCAATTATCCAACAGTTTAATTAAAATATAGAGCAATATCTGTGAGGAATTTTGTATTGCTTCTGGCTTTCTCTGGCAGCATCTTAATATCAAATTAATATCAACTGTAAAACTTGTTAATTGCTGTTCTGAAATATTTGCAACTAGAAAATCACATTTACTTGATACCGTTTTGAAATTCCTGTTTCCTGTATCTGTTTTATATGTCTTGCACATCTTCAGCTCCTCACTTTCTGCTTGTTGTACTATGTTTATCATCATAGAAAACTTTGTGTCTGTTGGTCATATATAAATGTTTTATGCTAAGGGTGTTTATTTCACTGTATAAAAGTAAAAAATTAAGGTGCGGAAAAAACTCCTAAATCACACTAAACAGCAATATTTTCGTACTAAAAATGTTTTTGAATTATTTTAAACATCTGATATTTTAATCTAATATTGTTTTTGATATAGATGTGTTCGATTCCCACAAATTAAGATCCTTCTTATTATGTCACTAAAACTAAATTTCAGTGTGCTCAAAATAGCTATGTTCATTTTATCTGGGCTCTCTCTCTCACTTATTCTACACATATCCCTAACTCTCTTGTGCCTAATTTCCTGCTCAATTTCCAGGCAACACCACAGTTTTTATTATGAAATAAAGTATTGAGCCAATTAACAATATTTAACAATATATTGATATTTTCCAATATATTTAAGCAAATTTCCAAAACCACTTATGCAATGCTTACATCAATCATGTTAATAACATAGTGATATTTTATCAGAAATTGTTTACTCAGAGTTGAACTTTGAATATCTTTGTGACTTTTTTGGCTGACTTCCCATCAAGTTATGTCAAGATGTGTCTGTGTTTGGCAAGCAGCTGCCTGTTATTGTGGGCTGTACTCTGAAGGCATTAGACCCCTCATCATAACATCCATTCCACGGATTTGTTTATTTTGCCGGAATTTGTAATAAGAAGCCCTGGGTCTATTCAATCAAGACGAACTCGACTTTCTCTCCCAAATTGGTAGACGTAATTTCATCTGAACGATAGGGAGACAGGACTACGAAGGGGATTTTCTTTTTGTGCTGTTGCAATCCCCATGGATGTTTCCTGCACAATAAGTTTAGGCAACAAATTGAATTTTTATTGATTGCCTCTCTGTAGGATGTACTTATAGGTCCTTGATTTAAATAAGTCCTGTAGACTTGTGTATGTCATGAGCATCCATCATTGTCACAAGATTAGGCTGGATAAACTCTGACAATTTTATCGGATGAAACAAAAAGACTTCTTTCATGCATGGGAAATGAAGCTATTAGTATCAATATATATATTGTTTTCAAATGACAAGAATCATTTCTTAAAACAGCCCCCCTTGCTATTGATTTTTAGAGAGTGTCTGCTAGAGCCGTCTATTTATTTTTATTTCCCTATGCATAATTCATTGGTTTGGCAAAGTTCTACTCCAGCGGGACAGTGCTTGTGCTCGTCTACCATTATGGTTTGGGCTCGAGAAACGTTGTGTTTGAGATGAAATAGTGGGACCATAGCAGCTAGTGCATGCAACGGAGATCAGAAGCTTGGTGAGCAAGCTTGGAATTATACTGTGTCTCTTCAGCCGGAAATTATAAAGGCAATCCTCATGATCAGCTTGTTATCTACATAAGGCTGATTCGTTCTCCCATGATAACACCTGATAGAGTATAAGTGTGTTAAAGAGCGTGACAACGGATTACTCCAAAACTCTACACAGATAAACGGAAATGTAGGATGAGCGTTTGGCAGATTATTGGTCGTTCGGCTGCTAGACCACTTGCTGCATCTGGCTAGCTCCAACCAGTATAGCAGGACTGGGATATTGAGACTGGCAAGCCATAGAACGAAATGTGATCTATCGTCCTCCAGCTATAGTGCTAAGGTAGGTGACGAATTCCAATCTTCAGTGAGACATGCCTGATAAACCACCGACCTTATCAGGGTGTTTTTTCTCTCTCCAATTGAACCACCTGCTCTAGCTATTATTTCATACCCAGGGACCGAATAGAATTGTATGTCCTCTTCGATCAGTAACAGTGTTCGCAATAGCGTAGTATTATACACTTGATAAATCCATAGAGAGGTAACATATCATGAAAGAGCAAGGACCTTTTTAAAAATTTCAAGGTTTTCATTAATTTTCAAGGATTGGAAATAGAAAAAAATTACAAAGATAAAAGGTCAAGAATCCAGCTTATGCATATGCACATTCTTTCAACATTTAAACCATCTGTTATTTTTCTTATACTATGGCATAGTTTCTACTATGTAATCCCGTCATTGTAAGATGATTCAGTGTAAATTATTTTCGTTGTTTTGGATTATCACTTCCTCAACTGGAACAGATTCTCGTTCTGAAAAAACCCAACTCAATCAACAGCTGTAAATGCAGGTCACCTAAACTTCTCAGCCAACAGGCCGTTCACTTGAATAGATATTTTCTGTTGGTTTACACTAAATAAAATCTCACTCACCTCTCTGGTAATCAAACCCTTGCCCATTGTACCAAATCACCAGCAATGAATAACGGCCACCTACACCAGCCAACTGGTTGTCAACTCTCATATATATTTTCTTGTTTGAAATCTATAAAATGTCTCCCATTGAGGGTTGATGGATAATAAATTTGTTATAGATGTTGCTCTTTGGGCGTATATGATTTAATGACCGTTGTACAAGCCACGTGCCCCTTTGCCTGCATCTGAGGGAGTACAAGCTTTAAGGACAGTCATTAAATTTGCATACACTCTTCAACAAAATGTTCACAACTATTTGAATTGATGGACATGGACATGCATCTTAATCCGCTATCAGATGCATGATGTCATTCCATCTTGAAAGATAATCTCCAATCCATTATTAGGGGTTTCATTTGGTGTTAAATTATGCTGTTTTGTGGAGAAGGCTCTAGTTCTTTATTGTGGTATATATGAAAAACACTAATTAGTTGATAAGAAATACAGCATTAAATTTTCACATAAACTATTTTGGTATACTTAAGGTATGACTTGTAAGGTATGATGCATACTGCAAATGGAATTGGGGGTCGTTACCTATTTCTGTTGTGTGACCCTGTGACACCTTCTTGTAATGGTAGAATCAGCATCAAAGAAAACATTTCTTGGGAGCAAAAGATGTCCGGCATTTATATAGCAGGCATTTTATAGTATCAGTACAGTCACTGGTGAAAATGATTTATTGTACAGGTAGACTGTTACACAGTTATAAACAAAGATATGGTTTGTTTCCCTGTGAACTTTTATATCCTATCCTGTTTCAGGCAACAAGTAACAATGTCTAGTCAGGTGCTATGATTTTAACATCATATGCAAACTCCTGCCACACCAGCAAATTGGTACAACTGGTCCAATTCACAGTTTGTACATGTCGTCTTTACTTAGCATTTGAGCAACATTAATTATGTTAATATGACTGCTACTAGCCTACGACTGTAATACTAAGGGTCATCAAAATGCCATTATGTGTGTATTGCATCTTGTTATTCTCCTGTTTTGCCTTTGTTAAGGTGCCAGAGGCATCAAGAGTGGTGTCTGTCTCCCATTGCAGCCATGCTATCATATGAGTGAAATAACCTTAAGTATGATGCCTTATTCCAATTAAACAATCAGTGCTATCACATTTGAGTGAAATACCCTTAAGGAAGGTATTATGAGTTAAGGCTTATCATCTGTAGGTTTACCTACTCTACTATGTGTGCTTATTAATCCTACTTCGATGTACTGTTCACACGATGTGGCTCCAGCAATCGCGGTGGTGGTTTTTACAAGGTTTCCTCTTCGTTTCCACCGTAATTAGGCAAGGAACAGTGTGTGGACAATCTGTTCTCATATAAGTGAAATACCATTGAGTACGACGTTAAACCCCAATCCAACAAACAAACAAACAAAATCCACTCCTTACTAAATAACGAAATTGCTAAGACACTATATGAAGACATAACTTCAATAAATCACAAAATAGCAGTTTCAAATTCTCTAATTGCATTAAATGTCAATATGTTGTTTAACAAAATATATTGTGCTTTTCATCAAATTGATCTTGCTGACATAGTCATGCCTATGCATCGTTGATTTTCCATGCGTATGCTGATCATCAGAAATATTGATGTTCAGTTACATTATTAAATGAATTTTTGTGCTGTGAAAATCATTAATAGCATGATGCGAATAGCGCGGAGATTAGATGCAGTTTATAAGCAGTTGTTTCATCTCAATGTTTCCTGTTACATTTATCACACTGACATTCAAGCTGCAGCTCCTCCTAATTTTTTGTTTGCTCAGTTTTGATTTTAGCCTGGCAGAATCCTGTTTTGTTCCTGGTTTACCCAGCTTGGGGGCTTATAATTCAAGCAGAGCTAAGCGTTGTGTGAATGGTAATTGAATAATGGCCTGTTTCCACTTGATGGACTGGCAAGATACAATCAACATGTATGAACACTACTCACATATCAACGATAGCGACAAGCATGACTGTGTCCTCGCTCAACATTCCACAATTACCAATTGAGGGATATTAATTTCTATTTGCCAGTCAACAATGTTTGTTTTATAGTCCTTGGGGATAAGGCTTAGCTTTTCCTAAGTGACCCCAGCTTTAATGTTTTTTGTATGGTTCTCCGGATATTACCATATGTGTTTTAAATTAGTTTCATTGTTATCTCAGTGACCGTTTCCATATTCTATATTATTCAATATTGCTTTATACAGTTCTGCATTTGGTAAACAGGGCAAAAGTTTATGGTAATGTGCAAAGATTTACGGTAACTCTACCAGACATTGGTTCCACCAAGGATGAAGTACCGGTACTTGTTACTAGACTTCTGACATTGTCCGAATTTTTTTGTTTTGTTATGAAGCTTTAAGTCATCATTTAAAATGTTACATTGCACACATTTTATACCCCTCAAGTCTATAACATCAAAAAAAAAAAGCAAACACAAAAGGGGGAAATCCATCTTTGGATCCTTTAGACATTTACCGAAAGCCTTTTGTTGCCATCTCATTTATCTTTAAATATACCAAAGAGGGTTCACCTCAAGGCTAAGTGCCTTAATTGAAATGTTTTTGGTGGGGAGGGAGGTGGTTTTCAAATTATTGTTATGTAGTTAGTAGAAGTAAACTTTGAAATGCAAAATAGGCCCTTTCTATGTGTTTTTGATTGCATTTGTCATTTTTTTTATATTCATCTTCAGTCTGTTGACACTGGAGTATGCTATTATTAGTGGCATTCCCTATCATATGACATGTACATGACATGCATGTTTGACAAATTTCCCTTTCTTATGAATTTAGTATGTTCAACCTTTTAGGCTCAAAGTTTGTAATAGGTTCTTGCATGCTGCCCTGTTCCTTCGTGACTAAGATATAACACAGACCTGATTGCTTTGCTTTATCTTTATCAATTCCACATGGCTTTAGTGAACCATTTTATACATCCTGCTTTTTATTGTTTGTTGCTACTGATGTTGAGGTGTTTGCGTAATCCATTGGGGCATGGCCTCATATCGGGGAAATATTATCTAAAGTATGGCATAAAACACTTATCAAACAAACAGATCATTATTCAGATGTGGATATTTATGCTCAGATTTATCCCATAAAAGTACTGCCTTCTTTAATGAAAGTTATCCATTGCCTTTTCTCAATTATCAGACAGGAGAGTTATATAGGTTTCCTCAAATAGATTACCTGATGTGGTCTGACTTATTGCTCGGATTTGTAACACAATTTTTATTGGCCTGAGATCAGTGTAAATCAATGGATTATGCCAGCTTATACTAATCCTTCGGGAATGTTATCTAAGATCTAACATGTGATATGGGATCGTTATTACCTGGTGTGTAACTGTATGCTAGAGAGTGAACCACAATATCAGTTAATCATGGCCCTTCATTACAGGTAAATTATACATTGCAGCATGTAGCAGATTGCATTTGGACCTTAAGGGACTTGATTTTATTGCTTGAGGTGTGTCAGGACTTCCCATCCTTGGAAGTTTATTACACCATTATCCTGGTTTATAGAAATAAAAGCAAAAAACAGGGAAACAAAATGTTAAATTTCTGTATGCTGATATCTGTAGTATAGTCATCTTCATTTGTAATACTTAAATGCAGTTTGATATTTGTATCAATACTAAACAACCCTCACCTTCTAATACTATAATCCATGTTGAATTAGCTCATGGGATTAATATTTTAAGGTTTCAAGAAAGCAATAAAATCAAAAAAAGGAAAAGAAGGAATAAAAATAATTGAATTGAAATTTGTGTATAATAATTCATGATTGATATATATATACATAGGTTGATAATATTATCTCTGATTGCCTGATTAGTAATTTAGTTACTTGTTATGCATCTGATTATACACTCATGGGCAGTTAGAGGGAGATTCTTGTTGCCCTGGTGGTCTATGATCCAAGAGGCAACAAGAAGGAGATCTGTTCATGATGTTTTTGTACCCCTGTGATTGTCCTGTGATTGTTGGTTACCATTGACTTTGAGGTTGGTTTCCATATGGCATGCCTTCATATGAGTGAAATAACGTTAAATGCGGCGTAAAACAACAATTGAACAAATAAACTAATTACATGCTTCAAAAAGTCCAAAAGCAAATACCTACGTTTGAATTTGAAATGATACTACTTGCCTTGTGTATTCAAATAGTATATATAGTTCCATCATGCATATGTAAATTGAGTAAAATGGTGGGATCTAAATGTGAAATTGCCTTTTTTAAAAAAAAAAAACAGTTTGTGTACATGTAATATATTTAATTAAGAAAGCAACAAGGACACTGTTGTAAGTATATTAAGTTTTATATTAAGTAATAAAGTGATATTAAGTATTTCTGTGTCCACAAAACATGTCTTTAGGATGTGTATGGTATTTACATGATTACTGAACAGCAATATAAAGTATAGTCTTTTGTCATGATGGGGCCAAGTCTTTGAACATATACACTAGAAAGGGATAAGTTGTTATTTGCACATTAATTCAGTGATAAATCAAATGCTATCCAACAACTTAAGGTCCTAACTATCCATTTATAGTGTTATTTAAGGTGATTAAATATTTACTTTGTTTTTGTTGATTTCTGCTCTGTGATTGGCCTATTCTTTCTATGTTTGTTGTGTAACTGATAAACGGATTCAGAGACACTGCTTTTTAATGAGAGATCGGCAATCCTGTTAATTTATAGTCCGCGCTATATCTCAATAAGAATAGAAGCAAGGTAACAGCCCTCTGGCTAAGGGTAGTGTGTAAATTCTGAGAACTCCAAGCACTGAAAGAAGTTTATTTTTCCAACAGAGCAATGCATGTCACATTTTAAAGTTGAGATAATCTGGCTTTTTACTGTTGAGGCACACCACGGTGATATAAATGAAATACTCACAGCATCTTGCACCAAGCAATGAATTGATTAAGACAGCAAGGACATGCATAGTTATTAAAGGATATTCAAAATGAAGCTTATCTAATTGTCTGGTATTATATTTTTTCTTTATCCATCTCATTTTCTCTTGTTATGTTTTTGAACGTTTATGAATTGCATGCTATGGGAAAAATCATTGATACAGCATTACGTAAAAGCTCTTTAAAATATCTTTCAGTGAGCTTTTGTATCTTAATAACAGGAGAGTTCTGTTTTAAGGCCGAGCGTTTTTGAGCGGCTTGGGCTGAACCAGTTGGTGATTGATAGGGGTTTTAACACAGTCTTTTGGTTTCCAATAACACAGCTCTGTGTATGCATCACCTATAAAATAGAGAAGAATCGGTTTCAGCAAACCGTTTGTCGAGAGAAAAAAAAATACAGAGTTTTCTTGCTGCCTAGGAATTACTCAGTAAGGTGAGGCTCATTTATATTGCAGCGTTAATACCCCGTGGAATGGATAAAGGAAGCATATGAGCACTGAACCATATATTAACTAGAGAACTATTTTTTTGCCCAATATAGCCTGCAGCATCGAACACAGTAACATTATATATAGTGTTTTATGATATTACTTGTAATGTATATTCTCCGAGCCAGACAGTTGCCACATGGAAATACTGACCAAATAAAAACCACAACTGTCAATCTTGTTAGCTATATGTTATTAATGATTATATCCAGAGAAAACATGTTTTCTTCTTTGGTTAGAGATTTATGGATGAACTTTTTTTAGTTCAGAAAGTGTTGCAAGTAAAGCTAAAGTTAAAGATGAAGTAGTAAATGTGATTTTTTATTGGTATCTCAACCCAAGTTTTCCTCACTGTTTTTCAATATACTCAAGACAAAGTTATCATATAGGAGAAATACCCATGAGTAAACATTAAATACATATCAAAGTAACAAAATAGTTCGAAACTCGCATAGTAAAATAAACATTTTTGGACATCTTAGTGTTACACAGCAAAGTGATGCATGTTTTTGTCTGCAACATATCAGTAACTGACGAAAACAAAGCATATTTAGATGTTCAACTGCTGTAACAACCTTGATCATGAATATTTATGAATAGATTGGATTAGCCAACTGGTAGTGATATTCCTTTAGTTTCTACAGAAATGTTTTTACTTTTTTAAAGCATTGGCAGAATTCCACAATATATTCACACAAAAAATCCAATTGTGCTAACAGTGAGAAAGAATCTAGATACCTAGGAAGAAGAAGAAATAGACATAAGGTTTTATTACTGTGTTAATTGTCCCTTAGCGTCTCTTTAAATTTATGACAAATGTCCACTTGTAACGGTTTCACAAACATTTACCTAACCTTTACATGCAGCTTAATGAGTTCATTTTGTGGCTCTGAGTTTGTCTTCCTACACTATCTGTCGTTCAGGAAGAGTCTATTTATAGGGCCAGTCTCTTACATTGGTCAATAGAATTGTCTGGCATCTATCCTCAACGTCCAGTACATGTCCTACATGTGGACCTAACAAGGTCTGCATGCACATCAGTGGTTTCTGTGACCTAGGCTGCAGTGCTCTTTCAACAAGTACGTTTTATAGCACACAATTTCTTGTCACATTAAACTACTCCAATTACCCGTTTCATAAACAGTATGAAGCATTGACTTGACTTTGGCCAGATTTGGCAACTATCATGTGTTTGAGAACAGAAGAATACTGTGCGATGCAAAGTTAAATATCCCTTATTTTCTTTATTCTGATTGGTTGTGTCCATGAATAATCAAAATACAGGGAACACGGGGAATCCCATAAAGTTGCCTTTACCATCAGCACTGTGAGAGGCATCTTATGCAAACTTGTGGTCTAGATTTGGGAGAGAATATGACTTGTAACGCAATAGAAATAAGGATGGAGGTCCAGGTCCAGCTACAGGTATTAAGTATAGAGAATGTGTATGTGTTTAGAACCATACATGGAAACACCCATCAATTTGAGATTATCAATTTAGAATTTACGAAACATTGGTAACTGACCTGAATAGTATCTATATGTTGATGTAGACGAGGCACAATTACTTGCCAATGTTAACAATGCCATATTGACAAAGTTAAGGATGCTATGAAGGTAGATGTATCAATCAGAATGGTAGTTGTCCCAGCGCTCTCAGAGCTACATGCAATCTAATTTAAGCCAATCTCTTGTGGCATATAGCTCTGTAAAATTGTGCATTTTATCTTATTGCTTAATGATTTGAGTCATGGGCTTGTCTTGTATCTTGGGCAGGTATCTTGTGATCTGATGGAAATAACCCTTAAGAATTGCATTAAACCCCAATCAGTTATGTAGTCAGTCAGTCAGTTAATCAGATCAACAATCATGGCAAGTCTGAACCCAAAGAGATTTTGGTCATTTTTTAACTACTTAAAATGTACACTTTAAGAGTTATCTCTGTGAAGCCATTCATTAGAATGTAGACATTTTCATGAAGAATCTATATGTGGCATTTTTGCGTAATAATGTGATCAAAATTGACAAGACATGCTGCATGGGAAGTTTAATAAGTGTATTGAACCAGTTGGATGCATAACTGATAATCAATAGCATTTTGGTGGGTACACGGAACATGTTGATGAAAGTATCCAACTGAAATTGTTATTGAAGAGTTCTTATGTGTGATATTCTTATTTTTCATCACCCACAAAAAAAAGTGTTTTTTTTTTTTACATTTAGAAATTGAAGGAAAACTATGCCACTCTTTATACATTTGCACACAAAAACTGTCCATCAGATAATGGTATTGTAGAAGTCACAGCTTACAATTTAACACTACTGCTGCAATATTGCAATCTCATACTGAATCATGTATCTCGGTTAATGGACTTCCTCAGCCATTAGCCCGTGATTCAGCTCATATTAGGGAAAATACTTCAGATAATTATACAATGATCTCACATATAAAGGGTGTGTTGCAAGGGGGTGGGGGTGGGGGGGGGGGGGGGGTTGGG
>JAQQZZ010124878.1:0-14254 GCA_030265115.1 Mopalia vespertina
CTCTGTCAAGCGATCCTCGCTGAAAGTTTGTCAAAATTGTCCCACAAATCGATTTTTTCAAGAAATATTGAAGGTATCTGATAAACAGATTATATGTAAAGTTCGTGTTACGTGTCGTAGCTGATACATCGTCATGTATCACGCGCTGTACATATAATCTCTATTTAGTGCTCTGATATATACTGATATAGCAAAGCGAAAGAGTATATATATATCGTGTCTTTGTCGATTAAAAATCGGCTTTTAATAGTATCAGGCGTACGTTCTTATGGTCAAAATGAATAAACTATGGAATTCAGGGGATGATATTTCGTGTTATCATCAACATGTATCATAAAATTATCCAGTATCGAAGTCTTTTTTTCGCCATAATTTTTTTACTCGACAGGAGTACGACAAGGTGAACTCCTGTTTCCCTTGATTATAAATTCTAGAATATATGACCCAAGATCGCTGTACAGCATTTACGCATAAAAGGTCGATTTCCTAATATATCGAGGTAACAATTTGTTTCAATAATTTCAATATTTTTATGGAGAACTTCCAATTGTTACTATAATCAACAAAATCGTGTATGGATATTTGCAAATCATTTGAGCAAGTAGATACAATAAAAGCATCAGCGGTCTCAATGCCGTCTTTCGTTATTGTAGATATCTTACAATCTGCTTTAATGAACATTGAACCCAAATGTCCCGGGTTCGAATCCCAGTGGAGGCAAGCAAATTTTTCTCTCTTCATTTATTCAAAAGATATAGATGTAGTTATTCAGACTTATAATTATGGTAATTATGATTATTTGTACAAATGTTTACATTCAGGCTCATGTTCACATTGTGTTATCCCTACTTTACAAATTTGCCATATTGGCTATTTTGTTGTATCGTTCCTAAACCCTATTATATAAATGTACCGGCATATAGGGCAATTGTGGGTTTATTTTATCCGTGTGCCTGTAAAAGCAAAGCACGTAAACCAAGGCGAGTGATGATTGATAACCGGCAGCTGACGATGAATAACACGATTATTGAATTAATATTGAGTTTACCACCTAAACATATAAAATGTTGTACTTTGTTACTTGTATCGAACATATTCGCATACGTTTTGGCATATGATATCTCAGTAAAGTTTATTGCACCATCAAATATGTGCCTCTCCCCCAAACCTATAAATGTACCCATTTGTATGCAAACAAATGTAAAGTTGTCATCGAATATCCTTCTACTGCGATGTGGAGATGTTAAGCCGAATCCAGGACCTGGTAAAAACATTACTGTTGTTCATATAAACGCATGTGGTTTAAGAACCAAGGCTAGTTTAAGAGAGGCTGAATTTCATCACTATGATGTAATCGTTGTTTCAGAAACAAGACTTAACTATCGCATATCTATAATAATGACTTGCAAATACTTGATTCTCATTTACCATTGCGCAGAGATCTCCTTTCTGACTCTGTTGGAGGCCTAGCAATATATATAAACGATTCTCTTCTGTATTCAGAAAAACGCCAATTCCAGGTCACAGGTGTCAAAGCAATATGGTGTGAAATAGAAACCAGCAGTAAAAGTGTTTTGATTGACGCATTCTATAGACCCCCATTCCGCTATAGTAGAGTATTGAGAACTATTAGAAGATTCTATCTGTCTTGCAAGAAATGATATGTCAAGGACGTGCCTCATCCACAGAGATTTTAATACCAATTGTCTTCCTTCGATTCATCCTAGGATCGATAGTATATCGCATACTTATGGTTTGACCCAGATAATTACCGAACCGACTCGTATAACTGCAACATTGATTTCCTCAACTGACTAAATATTAACCTCTTGTCTTAATATAATACCGGACAGCGGCGTGTTGGTCCCATTTTGCAGTGACCACCATGCAGTGAATGCAAAATTAACCTTTATTACTAAACGAACATATAGCCTTAACCAACATGTATGGTACTATGACCAAATAGAACTAGAAGCCTGTAAGCTGGGAATTGCCAACATAAAACTGGCCCAATTTGTGATATAATCTTGAAATAAATGAAGCCAGGAGAAAAAAGCCAATATATTGAACGATTATTTTATTCAACAGTCTACACTAGATGATAGTTAAACTTCTTTGCCAGATATTCCTATTTTGCAATTAGTATGGACAACATAGAAATTACAAATAATGACGTTTATGACGTTTTGAGTGGTCTTATAGTATACAAAAGGCATGCGATCCAGACAAAATAAATCACCGTGTACTTAAAACGTTTGCTTCAGAATTGATAGATCAATAGATCATTAAATTCTGGAACAGTACCAATGGCCTTGAAACTCTCAAATGTCATTCCAATATATAAAAAAGGGTAACAAAAATGATCCTTCTAATTATCAATCAGAGCCCGTATTCAAAAAGCTACTTAAGTGTTTCTTAAAGTTAAGCAATAGTTAGCCAAATTTCAGCCTTTTATATCCATTGAATACAATTAAATGTAAAAAATTAAGTTAACATTTTAAAAGTGTCGCTCAATATCTTTCATTTAGGGGCATAACAAGTTCCACAAACTGGTGTTTACCATTTAAAATGATGTTTGAAAATTCGCTAAGATTTCTTTAACTTTAAGAAATACTTTAGGATTTTTATGAGTACAGGCCCAGTATCTTTAACTAGTGCCGTATGCTAAGTTTTTGAAAGGTGTATACATAAATATATTTTCACCTTCTTAACCCAGAATAACGTCCTTACTGGTTATCAATCTGGGTTTATTGCAGGAGATAGTACGGTATATCAATTACTTGATATTTACAATTTCATCTGTGAAGCGATGGATGGTGGCAAGGATGTGAGCGCTGTATTCTGTGACATTTCTAAAGCGTTCGATAAAGTGTGGCATAGAGGATTGCTCCTCTAACTCCACTCAATAGGTATACGTAACAAACTTTTGGACTGGTTTACGAGTTATCTGGGTCAACGGAAACAACGCGTTGTTATTGATGGACGTACATCAAACTATAAATTTGTGACAGCTGGTGTCCCACAAGGATCTGTCTTGGGACCGGTGTTGTTTTTGATATATCAATGACATCGTTTTTGGATACAAGATTAAACATAAGGCTCTTCGCGGATGACACTTCCTTGTATATATCTATAGAAAACCCACATACTGGAGCAGACATTCTTAATGCTGATCTACAAAAAAAATCTTTGTGGGCTGAAGCATGGTTGGTACAATTTAGTCCTTCCAAAACTGAAAGTGGAATGTGGAAATTCCACAAGTACCAGTTCATAAACATCTTTTTGTATTTATGCAATCGGACTGCAAATGTAATAATCATATACAATATATAGTAAAGAAAGTATATAAGTCCTATGATAACTGCTTACGCAGATTTAAATATAGGCTCATTTGGGTTACAGGGCAAACACTCTACCGACTGAGTGTATGTATACACATTGTTTGAAAAAATTGTGACATTCCGGATTATAAATATGTAGATTTGATAACTTTAAAAATTACTGGATTGATTGATTGATTGATTGGTGTTTTACGTCGTGCTTAATGTTATTTCGCTTATATGACGGCGGTGTAGTCCAACATTAATTGACACTAGACTAATCAAGATGTGAAGCATTTAAAAAATGTTCGAAATTTAATTTTCCTCCAGTGCTAAATAACTTTTTCAGAAACATTTTAAAACTCAAGGGCGAGCTTTAATAAAATAGGATAACCGTTTTACTTCAACGTTATCGGCTTTAAAATGCAACAACTTTGTAGTCTCATGAATTAATTGTTTTTGAAAAATATGTAAATATCTGTATAGAATCTGCCAAAGTCTTAAATAGGCATTGGCTTAAACTATCATAAACTTGGAATGTTAAATTTAAATAAGACGGACACAATTTGTTTTTGTTCATTTTGAGCCAAAGGGTTTTTTAAGACCCTAACATACCCTAAAAGACCTGACTTTTAAGTGATTCGAGGACTTAAAACCATACTCTTATGCCTAAAAGTCCAAAAGAAAAATGACATTTTGAGAAAAACAAGTCTAAAAGTTTTTCTGGGCTATAAAATCGTTATATATCAAGTATTAAAGTCGATTTGTTGTTACAAAATTTGTTGGGGTCTTGTGCTCATTGGACTCATGCGTGGGTAAACAAAAACGCCAGGTCTGGTTTTAAACCCTCGATATATACTCTGATACGGATATCATAGGCATGCAATATGTCAACTATATCTTCGGAATAAACTATTCGGTGATATAGAATTTGTGATGAAAATGATGTATTGTGTATGCAATATGTGCTATAGAACGTATTGATTCTACAAATAACTCTATCGACATTAAGATTACCCTCTTACTTCTGTTCACGGTTCGGCAGAGCAGCTTTCGAACTGATGCAGGCGATTCATTTAGACGTTTCGCAAAATGTCCGCTCCCTCGATGCCAGTTTCCATTACTACGCACAGAACGAGTATGTTGTCAAGGCCACCGAACATCACGTGCCACGTGGTCCGGACGAAATTGCTCTATATCCAAGAGATAAAATCTCGCTTGATTTCCATTCAGGCCTAACTAACGGTTATCCCAAAGGTCGTAACAAAATCCGTGGAAAAACAGGACTGTTTCCTTCCTATAAAGTAGAAGATACAGTTGTAGGAATAATGCATTCTGGAAACTTTCTCCAAACCTGAATCTGAAGCAATGCTTTTCTTTTAGGGTATTATAGCAATAATTATGTCAGACACGCTGTCTGGCATTCAGTAGTTGGTCAAATGGTTTGCCACATGACATATATGCTTTCATGTTGACACGGAATAGTGTAGCTCGGAAATGAGCGACTTAACCAAAGCTAAAACTTAATAACCATATAATATAACATTTGATATATATTTTGAATAAATAAAGAGAGAAAAACTTGCTTGCCTTCACCGGGATTTGAACTGGGGATTCTTGTGTGACTAGGTAATTATATAATATTTTTTAGTCACACATTGGCTTAAATTTATCTCGTGGCTATACGGGAACTGACTGTGATAATGGACTCGCACTTTTAATGTAGAGAATGGACATTTTGCTTCCCTCCACCAGGACTCGAACTCGAGCCTGGCTAACAGGGCCAGCACCCTAACCGACCGAGCCACAGTGGCTCACGATAGAACGACCAAGCATTTTTATAAATTCTTCAAGTGGCATTTATAGAGCTAGGTCGGAAGTACAATGAAAAGACTTGGTATGAATAACAACTTTATAATTTATTGGATACTACGCTTCTATTTTTACTCAAAAGATCGTTTTCAAGCGTGCGTTCTTAAAAACGATATCTGAAACGTAGTATCCAATAAACTAAGAAGTTGTTATTCATACCAAGCCTTTCTATCTTATCTGTTCATCAAGCCGAAGCCTGTGAATCTTTCTATACACTAAATAAACGTTTTTATTTAAAAATAACACACAATTGTGTTTTATTATTTGAGTTATTTTGATAATTTGGTTCAGGCAAATATATATTTTTCGGACTCTGGGGCTCGTTTCACAAAGCGATCTTAGCTAACGTTGAACGTAACTGTCTTGCAACACAATGTCGTTAACACTGGTCGTCATGGTAGGCCTAATTACGCTTTGTGTACGCTAAGATCGCTTTGTAAATGGGCCCTTCATGTGGTTGTTGTAAATGTTGTGGTTAACAATAAAGATACCCCCATACCCATCTCACAAGTATAAGGCAGACATTTTATTAATCTCTTTTTTATTTCGTCATCATCCCAAATTTCGGCCTTAACATAACGTAACGATGAAGCTGCCAGTATGAATAAATTTAAAATTGTTTAAATAATTCTCATTCAAAAGTTTGTCCCGACTGGTTACTGGACTGCGGAAACAGCGAATCGCTTGTATACACAATGGCTAAGAAATTTTGATTTAAACTAAGATTGGGGGAAGGCAGAATTATTTACACCATATAGGTCAGGGCTCCAAAAAAGTGCTTTTCTACATGTTCCAAGGAGAAACAGCCTCAATAGTATGAGATTGTGGATCAGAATCTTACCACATCGGAATGTATTGATCACAACCTCAAACCAATTGCCAACAGACATCCCAGTTTAGTAAAAATATACTGAGGAGTTTTTGACTATGTATTTGAAATTCTGGTTGACAAAGCTGCCAGATTAGTGATACTTGACGTATAATCTATGTCATTATAGTTATGGAGGCGGGGTTTGGTGCCGTTAGGTAGACTTTTGGTCGGTATCCCGACTCTCATCTTCCGACTATATAGAAATTGTTGGAACCTACAGTATTTTCGTTAGATAACGAAAATACTGTTGATCTTCACTTTCTTAAAGACACAAAAATATCATGTTGGAACCTAGTTTGAAATATGATGATTTCAAGTTCAGTGGCCAAATGTTACAGGAAATATAGTGTTGTGCGATGGTCAAAAGGTTTGTCTAACGTTGTTTCTTTTTTATGGCAGGATAGTGTAACATAAATTTTAAATTAACTGATAATATTTTTTTTGTTTTATTCACTTGAACTTTGTTTTCACTTGTTGTGTAATTGATAGCCGGACTGTTGACTGTTGACCGTAACACCTGGTGTCAGAAGTGGGATTTTGTTTGTTAAACATACACAATTAAACCATCTTGTCACTGTGACTGAGCATCCCACGTTGTGTGGCTTGCGAGGCTACATGCGTGATACTTCTCATTACCATTACTAGAAAATAACTCGACGTAAGAGGTTGATCCAGAGAGGTTTCTCTTTAAAATCCCTCCACCAAGTCAATCCATTCCCGTTTAAGGAACTGTAGGGCTGTATTCTCGAATCAGTGTAAAAGGATAAATCACTGCGTGCTGAGTATCAGTGAACAAGTTGGTAGAGCACGTTCTTCTTTCTCAGTACAGCGGAAAGATCCAATACTTTGAGTTCCATTATTTTCAAGGAGTGCCTATAATCAGTTCAAGGGACATAACTCTACTAATGATTTACCCCGCCAAGTATTAAGACAAGGAGCATTTGTTTAAAAACACAAGTCTTGAATTCTTTACATTTATTGATACGATTCATTGTAGGGGATAAATATGTCTCTTGTGTTATGGTTTCAAAGAAGGTGTGTTCGTCGGCTCATGATCGGGCGCAATTAAGCCAACGTCACACGATAGGAAACAACATTTATGATACCCAAGCATGGTCATAGACAAAGCTAGTCTGCTCAAAATGAACAATAGAAGACTGGAATGAGGTAAAGATCATGTATTTTAAAATGACAGATATAAATCCCATCCCAATTATTATTAAGTATGAATTAGATTACACAGTATTGAATGTGCATACATTTGAGGAATATTCATTATTTGTTTACAACGAGCACAGGTGAGGTGCAATTAAGACGAACAAAGTTGAGACACCAGTATATTAAAGTAAACAATGAACCATATTTGGGGCTATAGTCTTTTGCATTGGTAGAGTTAATAAATATAGCAATATACTCTTTTGCAAAAGTACAGATCAGAAACGTTGGTATCATAATTATTATTATCATGACGATAATTTCGATTTAGCATGTCAATGGTCTTTTAAAAAAAAACGACTTCGACCAGTAAAATTTCGGAGCTCATACTCCGTTAAGCGCTTCGGATTCGTAAGCTACCAGCTAGATACAATTAAGAAAAAGTCTGTGGTGGATCGGTTTCCCTTTCCAGTTTATTTCAATTATGTGGAAAATACTTCACATAGTAGTCTGCATTAGACACGGTCTTCATGTCCTTATCGGTGTAGACTCCGTCATATAGCAAACACTGGAACCCAGTCGAGCTTGTCATAGTCTCTAAAACACAAGATTCGCAGTTCTTGGTCTGTAGACATCGCAGGAAACACTCGAGTTTGGTGGGTACTGTATAAGACGCGATTGGTTTGAAGGCTGGCATAAAGTTCTGATAGTCCACGGAGAAGACATTCCCTGCAATTCAGAAAGAATCCCCATTGTTGTAATGTGCAGAATTTAAAATCATATGATTATAAGAGGATATATCATGAGTTACTCGGAAATATCAAATGTATGAAAGTAATTTATGGGATAAATAGAGGATCTGTAATGAGTGACCCGGAAATATCAAATTTATGAAAGTAATTTATGAGATAAAGCGGAATTTTACGTTGTGTAATAAATTTAAGCTTTCACCTCTGATTAAACGTGGACTATGTTTTGACCCAACCCTCTTAACTATCCATACTTATTTTAACTGCACACACATAATCAATCAAATTTATTTTAATTGTCAAAAAATAATGATTTGGCAAAAAGTAGAAAGTGTTAATATAAGAATCGTTGTTTTTCATACGTCTATCAAATTATCGTCATCCTAATCAAATAAGTGCCTAAGTCATATATACCACTTGTGAGATAATTTGAGAAACAAAAATCCTGTAAATCTGTCTATGTCACATGCTTGACGCAAGAAATTATCTTATTGATTTCCAACACATTAAAAGTCAGTGTTTGCAGTAAGTACTGATGAGGCCACCAACCTCGTGTTTCCTGTATGTAGTTTTTAATTGAAAAACTTTATCCTGTGCGATTTAACCAATTCAGAGCGCAAATTGCAATTCCAACAGTATTCGAAAGATATTTTCCTTGGCATTCAAGACTGGATTTTATAAGCACACAATAATTGAAATATATTTTTTTACTCAATTTTGGTTTTAATCGTTTAAAATAATACAAATGTCTTAGATTACATTTAGAACATTTTAGACGAATTATGCGAAAAACTGTAATAAATAAAGACTAATGGACTAGTTGGATCAAACAGCCAAGAAAAAATATCTGCAAATACGTAAAAAAGAAAAATGTGAAAATCTCACCATACTCACCTACACTAGGAATTTTTCTCTGACATAACGAGTTTCTGGCCAATGAACCCGCGTTGTCATAGAAACCAGTGTCCCTCAGACCTGCGCAGTCTTCATCAATTCCACTGGACGGTTCACCGGGTGTCCATTCACTGCTCAATTCTGAACAACATAAAGGTAAATTCGTTCATGTTTCTTTGCAAGGGAATTCCTTACATCACTGATGTGAACAACAATATGAACAACAATTTACATGGGACCATGGGGGTATGATTCCCGTGTATGTATTTCAAGCCTTTCAATCACGGCGTTTAATTGTAAGATAATCGTCACATCTGGTTTTTAGGTGTGTTCATGGCCATGGTAAGAAAGTTGGTACCCATTGACCAAATGGGATATTATATACTTCAACTCATCAACCAATCAATTTAGAGTGTACATCCGCAAATAATTTGATTATATCATTGGTTGTGTAATTTCAATAAAGCTGCCTCGACAAATCATTTAATACATGCAAGAAGTAGCAGTTGAAACACCGAGGCTAAGTTAACTGCCTTATCCTCTACTTTCAGTTGCTCTAAGCATATTTTCTCTTACAAAAAGCAATGGGTTGTGTTGATTGATTGTTGTTGTTTCGCGCCGAGCTTTAGGGTATTTCACTCATATGACGGCGGTGTATTCCAACAATAGGCCTAATGGACACTGACACAACCATAAAATGTAATTGTTTTGATACTGTTGGAAAGTTAATCTCCCTCAGTTGTGCTAAGTAAAAGACAGCATTGCTACTCCTCACCTAAACTGACCTTAGCCAGAGGGCTCTGAGGGTTGGGAGAGAGCTTCATGTTGCCGCAGTGCTCTCGAAGCTAAGAGACTTCATGAAGCCGATCTGTTTGCGATGTCTTGTATTGTGCTCTGTGATTGTGCTGTGATTGTGCCGTGTTGTATTTGTTTCCAGTGGTGTTGAGGGGGATTCCCTTCACCCATTTGTCTGGCACGCCGTCATATGAGTAAATTAACCTAAAGTAAGGCGTTCTCAATCAAATCAAATCATCTTAAAAAATTCCCCCAACCAGACATCAACCTCTTACCAAAGGCAGAGTTGTCTCCCCATTTCCATGCATCGCCGTCTCTCCTCAGATCAACCCAAACCCAGCTTGTCCTGCTAAGTATACGAGAGGTTATCAACATGTTCATCAGTATTTGTTAATGAGTGAATGGGAAACAAAAAAAGTACAACAGGGATTAGTTTTCTTGAGTACTTTTTAAAACAAATTGAATTTTTGATGAACCAAAATGAATAAAATTATGATTTGAAAGCTCTTTGATGTTATAGAATTCGTATATATTTTAAATACAACAACTGTTTAAAATTGAATTTTCATAAAAAAAATAAAACTTGTTGATGAAAAGGGGAAATATTGAATATTTCTTAGCTAAAATGGATCTTATATTAAATTTGAGGGAATTTTATTTTGCCCCTGAAAACGACTTATATCAATCTCTGTACATATACTGCTAGTTTTACAACAAATCATCGCTATTTGACGGCCTTGGGCATTTGATGCAACTTGAATTTACATCAAGTGTCCAGATAACCCTTTATAAAACGGGGTCGGTCTTTATTTGTTTTTCTAGAGAACGCTTTCAAGCGACGGGTTGGTCTCCGCTTTTATTAGCCAACAACGCTTTCTCATCAGCAAAGGGAAGATAATTTTGACGGCAGAAAATTAGAAACCATGTCCAACGCTCCAGCGTACAACGTTACCAGTGGTACACGGTATCACCATGTCTAATTTCTATCATGTGATTGTTTTCCACCAATCGCAACAAAATAATTTGTCATGAGGTGTGACAGTTTATATTGGCAAGCCCAGTAAACAATTTAAAAGGGCGGACTGACCAGTAATCCAACTAAAGGTGTGACAGATTTTGTTGTTTTGGGGTTATAATAATGTCATCAGAAAAGTTTCAGTAATTATTGGTGGCTGACTTGTTCACTTCTGACACTATCTTAAGTGCAATTGACAGAAGGACTTGAACTCCCGAAACAATGGTGATAGGATGCCAAAATAAGCGCCACGGAGCAGGACTTCTGGAAACAATCTGGCTACACTACAGCCATTAACAAAGTCATTGTACGGCAATGACTTCACCAGGCACGGCAGGTAGTATATGGTGGGGGTCACAACGGAAATATTCTTCCAAGGACAAAATTATATCAATATTGCGATAATAACCGGTCTTAAGTTCTGGAGGAGTGTAAAGCTGAAAATAATATTCCTTTCTAACATTGAATTGAAAGAGTTCTTCCGAAATGTCTTCCGCTCTCTTTTTCGAAAACCAGTATTTTAAAAAGTTTAATTAAAAGATTGTCTGCGTACGTTTGACCTCGTAACGGCCTGCCTATAGTTCCAGGTATCTCGCTTAATTCATGCAGCTCACGAGCATTTTTACATACGTTGTTAAGATAATAAGATATTATATACTAACATAAGGATGGCTGATACCTACCTTATGAAGGAAAAATTCGTGGTCTTTAAGAAATTGATTGAGAAATCAACTAATCCTCTTGTCTTTGGTTGGGCTAGAATCATGCCCTCCTGGCGGCATTTCTCTAAGCTGTCTTTGAAGTTATATCTTGTTGGTATCAGATATAGCTCCAGACCAGTTCTGGATAGGGTATTATATCCCCGTGTGTGTAATAAAACATGGAGAAATATGAAAATGGTTGCTTTCCCTGTGGTCAACATTTTGGAATGATGCCCACCTAATACTCCTGAATAAACTCGATTCAATTCAGAAAATCTATTTCCAGGACGAAATTGTCGTCAATCACACTTCCTGGGCCTTCATAGCTGCTGGGTATTTCAGTCCTGGAGAAAAAGGTTTTTTAAATGCCAGAGGATGGTTGAATCGCTGACGGTTTTTGCTTCTCTCTTGCAACGTAGAAGGAAAATATTGTCTGACAACAATAAACAGAAAGTTGATCTCATAGGAAAATAAACTGTTACCTCATAGGCTTTCCTCTTATATGATTTTGC
Source organism: Mopalia vespertina (assembly GCA_030265115.1). Lineage (NCBI taxonomy): Eukaryota > Metazoa > Mollusca > Polyplacophora > Chitonida > Mopaliidae > Mopalia > Mopalia vespertina. The sequence continues at coordinate 11,885 of JAQQZZ010124878.1, forward strand.
ATTGCCAATTTTCGGCGCAAAACAGAAAAAAAACACCCTAATAAAAACAACTTGTGATCTGAATCAAGAGCGGTATACCTACACTTCCCTATAAAACCTAAGGTCCAATGAAATTCACAACTGCTGAAATTCTGTCAATTCAGAAGCAATGCATACATGAATAGAACGACACTCCCATGGACGCCGTAGTGTACGTATGTATTGTGAAGTTGAGAACCTATGCATAGTACAACTTAAAATCCATAAAGAATTGTGCTCGGGACGTAATTGTTGGCTCCCCCAGCCTTTGTTTGCAGTTACACTTTTCTATTAATCCATTATATGTGACAGAATAAAGAAACATTATCATTGTGACTGGACAAGAATTGATGTGTTTTGGCTCTATATAATAAAGGCCCCTTGATTTGTGTTTTTTAGCCTACCTGCGAACTGCTCGCTGCACAACTATTGTATGGAACTACTTGTCCGCATGACAATACAAAATGGAGGCTTCTGATTCATTCTCACATGTTAGATGGGGGTTCAATTGGATTGACCAAAGTGATAAACATCGCGAACACTTCAGATCCACGTGTCATTAATAACGATTTCCATGTGGGGAAACGAAAGTCTTGTTTTCCTTATGATAATTTGTTAGCATCTAAATTACCGTCTGACGTAGTTCATTCGTACAACATGAGATACGATAGCCTGTGTTCGATTTTTTAATCGGAAGAATCAAGTGGCACTTCAGACCTCACAGAGTACATTAATAATACTGTAAACACCTGTATTTTTGGGGTCTTCATTATAGTATGTTTACTGGTCGTACAATGTCAAGCGGTGCAAATTCAGTTATTTAATTTCTTTTCAGGTGCGTGAATCAATAAATAAATAAATACATTTCTATAGACTTTCTCCATAAGTAAGAGTACAGGTACCGGTTCTGTTAATAAAGATGGCCCATTAAGTTGCGACCTTTCGTCTTGTGATTTATGTGTTACTTGATTAATTAATTTTTTGAAAACTTTACATGTAGGCCTATATGGTCACAGATTATTCACACTAGCAGGTGAATGTAGACCAATTAAAACCGACGCACCATCTCATGTTCCAGATAAAAACTCACGGTGGCAAATTAATGAATGGGCCATAGTTCCATCGGTAAGGCCATCTATAATAATTTAATTTATTTACAAAAATAATGCCTACCTACCCACTTTTAATACTCATGTTACGGGAAACAAATATATTATTTTGGATGGCCTAACAAAACATACCTGTTGAAGGGAAGAAAAAACAGTTTACATAACTGCGGACATGTGTGACAGAAATATAAGACACATACACTCTTAGAAAAGTATGGGTCTGATAGAATCCTTTACGGTTCTTCAGCCATGGCTCTGGTGGAACCCTTTTTGGTTCTGTATGGAACCCTCACAACAACTGTTCCCAAGTAGGGCCTATTTATCTCTTTTTTTTATTTTATCAAAGAGCCGTTTTTGTCGTAATGGTCTCATATACAACCATCCCGGTTCCATATAGAGCCATCCTATTTTTTTAAAGAACCCTCAAAGAACCATTATTTCTTAGAGTATAGACCCTCACGAAACTGTTTTCGACTTATAAGGAAAATTTTACTCAAGCTTTGAAATTTTTTTAAAGTTGAGTAATCGGCACTCACATTTTCACAATTCGACAACACTCACCAGCTGTGTTGCTCGACTAATTGACTGTCAGCGTCGTCCTCAACTGAATTTTAACCAATCACATTACAGCTCTATGTAAATGCATTCCACTTCCATTTGATATCAGGTATAGCCCTAATCGATTACATAGTCCTACGTCATTTACCATATTCTTTGTGATGCACAACTATTAAAATACACATTCGCGCTTCTTCAAGTTACAGGGGTTGGGATCAGTTGATGTGCCCGATAAGTGAAATTATCGGACATCAATAGTTTTGTTTTATATTGTAAACTGTCAACCCTGTCATAAACTTATGGTCCATTCACGAGGGAAGGTATGCTGCTTTTTTTTATTTGTTAGCCGCACTCTTTCGATACTGATATGGGTTGATCAAAAGCTTTCTCTCCCCTTAAAGCGATGCTCCTGGCTGCAATAACTCATATATCCCTTGAAAGGTTACTATTGAACATACTTAAATATGATATCGACTTATCGTTTCTTCGTCTTATTAAATCACTTGAGGGTTACGAGTATATACCTACCTAGGATCACTGGTAGCTGACATTGTGGGCGTGGCCAACCCTATTCATGACGTCACACGACTAATACTGCGTTCAGACGGCGAAAGTTAAGCCGGCTTAAATATCAACCGTTCTTCGAGCCTGGTTTCTGCTTTTTTGGCTTGCATTCAGACGGACA
>JAQQZZ010124889.1:0-14253 GCA_030265115.1 Mopalia vespertina
ATTTATGTATTGGTCAGCAATGTTAACAAAATGATTATTAAAAGCTGCAGCAATATCCTGAGGATTATCAGGCGAATTTTCATGATCATGGCTAAGACACGTATGTTTGTAGCCTCTTCGTGAAGTTAAGACAGAGGTGAGGTAGTCCTCGTAACATCCCCTCCATAGGTCCTGCAGGTGGGGAAGTGTCTGGTGATCTATCTCATTGGGGACTGGTTACTCACCTCTTCTCATGTAGTGGGCGGTGTGTTCGCTGAGAGCACATCCACGGCCTCGATGGTGGTTGGGTCGGTCACAATCTCCCAAGCTTCGTCGGCCAGGATTACACCAAGACGTGTCGGGTAGAGCCGGAAGCCTCGGTTGTACACCATCTAATATTGCAATTAAATATGTCATTTGTGCACTGTTTGCATGATGTCTCGTTTGGTCTCAATGGGCAGAGACACCAATTCATCAACATCCCACTGATACGGAGTGATGCTGGCCATGTTAAAGCTACCATCACCTGCTCGAGTTTCCCCCAACCACCTAGAGGGATTCGAACAGCTTGGTCCGGGTCCTTGGGTTTAACCGCGTCGGTCTATACACCATCAAGGTTAACAGTGAACTTCGTCCGTCGGCAGAGCTGACTTTCACTCTTCAGCACTTGCCGGGGTGGTTGAATGAGTGTTGGAAGAGGTGCTGGTGGTGTCAGATTGCGGTGTCTTCTTCTTCACCGCAGTGTTTGACATCGTCACGGTTGGAGTGCTTCACCTTGCTTCGCACTACTTCTTAAGGAAACACCCTTGCTTTCTATGTATAGTGAAGCCGCTCCACACTACTTCATAAAGAACCACATTTCATTAGTAATTATAGAGGAGCGGGCCACCAGCTCCTCCGCTCCTTTATACATAATAAGTAAAAAAAAAAGCTCTCCCGCACGCCCTGCCGTGGAAATGGCGTTTTCGATGTTGCTGTGACAGGTTGTGTTGCTGCTCTCACACTGCTTGTAATGCGCAGTCAAAGTACAACTTACATCGCCAAGTAAGTTGTACTTAGGTATATGTTCGACCAAAACAAATTACATCAATGAACCGTTTTAATTATAATCCCGATGAAAACAGTCGCTATTCAACACTGTTCACACCAATTTTCACCTTTAGTCTTATCCCTGATTAAAAAGTTACACTAGTGCTTTGAAATAAACACCACGTGAGAACACATCTGCGGCTTCCCCTAAAAACAGCTGTTCCCCATAGCTCTACCTATCCCCCTTCCGTAAATTGCCCTGAATTCTAACATAAATATGCACATCTCAGAACACTATTCGATTTCTGAAAAATTCCGATCAAACAATTTCTATCAGGTCGGCGCTTACTATATATAGGGCAATGTCCAATCTGAATTCATTCTTTCCCTCCAACTCCAACCTACCGAACGATGAGACGTACAAACCAAAAAGTTGCGATGATGTCGACCACCCAGGCCCAGAAAAAGATAAAGATTGTGAGTAGGAGAAACAGACAAGGCCCATCAGCTATAAAATAAAACGCCGCCCTCATCCAACGAATGAGGGCGGCGGGGAGTGAAGAATCATCAACCACAGAGGTGGGTGGAGGTGGTGAATAACAACCTGAAGGAAGTGGTCAATGTGACCAACCTTTTACCACCATCATCACCCTAGATGAAGAAGTAGCTGACTAAGCCTCTCATCCAAATTTCGAACGGTCTTTTTCAGGACCACCCAAACTTCACCTTCAGAAAGCTTTCTACGTTTAGCTAGGATGGTGCATGCAAGAAGAACTGCACGGAGACACCCCGCGGGAAGCTATGACCCCCTAAGTCATCGACTATCTATAGGCCGAGGATCGACGGGCAGACAGGTCGACGTGCTATCAACGTTCCACCTCACCCAGATCAACCTTAGAGGTAGACGCTGTGGCGAACAACGACAGAACACCCATCCAATTAATAGCTTATGAGGAACGACAGCGGGCGCTAGGACCAGCACCCGAATGTCGAATCTGTCTCCTTCCTCTTCTCCTTCCTCATTATGTATGGTGGAATAATGAGGGACTCCACAGCACCTGTAGACCTAAATAGTAGCAAACGCTCCGCCGTTCCCCACTACATGATAACGCACAGCCCTTCCTTATTATGTAATAGCAAATAATAACTGAGCTGCTCATTCTATGCTACTCCCATGCAAATGTTCGTAACAAAGTGGATGGATCGTGTAAATAACTTGCTCTTAACAAAGTGGATGGATCGTGTAAAGGACTTGCTGGTAACAAAGTGGGTGGATAGTGTGAATCACTTGCTTGTAACAAAGAGGATGGATCGTGTAAATAACTTGTTTGTAATAAAGTAGATGGCTATGCTTGCCCACGGCTTCGTCCCAAATGCATTGACGAAAGTAGTCCTTATGTCAATTCCAAAAAGTAAGACAGGCGATCGGTCTAGGCCTTGATAACTATCTACCAATTGATTTAACTACTCTTATATCTAAAATACTGGAACGTATTATAATCGCAGGAGGTAAAGATATAATATGTGACAACCAATTTGGGTTCAATCAAATTCACTCCACAGACATGTGTTCATTTTCCAAGAAATTCTGAGACATTATTTATGTTATGGTAGCCCCGTTTTCGTCTGCTTTGTAGATGTGCGTAAGGCATTGGATCGCGTTCACCATTGGACACTGTTTAAGAAATTGTTAAATCGAGGTTTTCTGATTTATCTGGTACATCTCTTGGTACATTGGTATGGCAAACAACTATTCTTTTAGTCATTCTTCAGTAAATGCTGCTTTTAGGTAACCACATCCGGCTTTATATTGTTTTTTTTAGTATGCAATTTTATATATATGAACTAACACAATGGTAGAAAAAACAGACCAAAGAAAAAATAAATTAAATTAAATAAATTTAACACATATTTTATTTTTTAAAAACTGACACAAAGGTGCCTTTTACAAATTTAATGTCAGTGGTGTTACACACTACTTACTGATGGAATTATTAGATAAACGAAAGGATTCACAAGATCTTAATGATGTTACCAATGTTAATTATTCTATCAGTTGTGTTAAATCAGTTATATATGCTTAAAAAAATAGTACCTGTTATCACCCCTTACCTAACATATAGCCTAAGTGAGATACGGTTCAACTTAAATCTGTGTATAATCAGTCCTATTAATTTCACCCGACCTCATGGAATATAGTTTGACGTTTATTTTGTATCTAAAAAAAAAATGCATAGGTATTTGTCTTTAACAGCAAAACTGTAAAAAAAAAAATTTTTTTAAAATTACGGGTTGAGTTTAACGACAGATTCCCGTGGTGGAGGCAGATTATGTGAACACACACCTGAAGTATTTCGTCCACTGCATGTGCGTTGACCAAACTTTCGGTCACTTGGTTGCTTCATCATTTTTATCTGTGGAGAGCTAATTATTTTTGGTCCAGATTTGGAAGTGACCCAGTACTGACACAGTATCCCAGTTACACATATGCGTAGATAAAAAAAATCCATGCCGTTACTTTGTAGCCAAACTGTAACTTACAAGATAAATGTTACATTCTGTCAATAATAGCAAGGTATACTATTTATCATTTTTCCTTTTCGGTCTTATTCTAATAGCGCAGTATATATTGACATTGTACATAGCAACACCACACAAGGCTTATATATTTTGTCACTTAATTTTAAACTTTGTTAATTATTACTCAAGAGATTATAGCGTTTAGTAATTATTACTTTGCACATAATGTTGATAAACACCATACTATCTTAAATATTTCTGTTTAATAGCGAGTTTCTCTTAAAATACCAGTGTAACCAGAATATAGTAATTACTGAAGAATAACTCCTTTAATCAGTGAGCAGGTATAAGAACAAATGTCTTTCGTGTATCTAACGGAGTACAAGGAGGAGTTATGTCCCTCTTCTTGGTCAATGTGTACATTGACGATCTAACAAAACGTCTAAATATTACCAATGTTGGGTGCGGATGGGAAATGTTTCTATTAACAACCTTTCTTTTGTAGATGACAGGAGTCTTATTGCCCCGTCAATTCCACCTCTGTAGAAATTACTAAATGTATGTTATGAATACTCGATTAAAAACGATATCTTGTACAACCCCACGAAATCTGTATGCAAACCTTTTCATTCGAAGAATGTAAAACCTTCCAACACGCCTGATTTCTATTTAGGCTGTGGGAAGTTAATCTATGTAACATCTTATAAAGTATTTGGGTCGTACTATCAGGCACGTTTGTTAACAATAATATATGATATTTTGTTCTGAACTCCTTCGAAAAAGTATGTATAACCTGAGTAGCAGATTAATTGTGACAAAACTCTGTTGTGCGAAGTTTTCCTGTTGACGGCATTTGTGCCTCCCTGCTAGTTAACAGATGGAATAGCTTGCTGCTTATCTAAATCCTTATAGTAAAGCCATATACACAACGAGTGCTTAATACGTGTGTATAACCATATATAACTATAAAATAGGATGCATCCAAAATGTCCTTTCTCTACATTTATAAAATATATAATATATAATATATATTAATGTTGTATACTTGATGTAGTATGGACTTTGAGTTAGAAATAAAGATTATTATTATTATTGATTCCTACAACAAGATTTTCCGGAAGTTTATAATATACCGATGTTTGTAGACTCACCACATTATTGTTGTTCTGTCAGCCAGGCCATTTCTAATGACGATCAATCATTCACAAACTTTTTGAAAAAGCAGTTTTCTTGTGCATTAACGGGTCTTTGTCACTTTCATATAAGCCGCCACACCATATTTGTGCTTCTCCTTCCATTCAAAATTGCCCGCGTCCGTGGCTTAGTGGTTAGCGTGTGCGCTTACTAATCGTACTTCGATGTACCAATTACAGGATCGAGTCCGTCTGTCAACCATCAGGTCTTGTCTGTTAGTCACACGATGTGGCTCCGGCAATCGCGGGAATGGTTTTTACGAGATTTTCTTCCGGGTTCCCACCGTAATTAGGCAAGGAACTGTGTGAAGTGGACAATCCGTCATCATATAAGTGAAATACCCCTAAGTACGACGTTAAACCCCATTCAAACAAATCCATTCGAAATATAATTAAGATTAAGGCTGCTGTGTCGTCCCATTTCATGTACACGGCATAATTGATATACTTATTCCACCGAAACTGGCCACCAGCTAGCCCACTAAAATTCTCCAATCTTATTGCGTCGGCCATTTCACTTTGTGTTGCTTCTTGTGTTGAACCTTGGTTTCTTAACGAATAGGTTCGGTTGACGCTTATTCGATGTTCTTCTTACTTTGAGATACGGGATAAGCACTTTGTAGTCTACATCAGTTTATTTCCCCCGATGAATCAGACGCAGTAATGTTCACTACGGAATCTGTCGCAATTGTAGGCCTATTAAAGTAATGTAGTTTTTATGATTTATTCTTCGCCAGAAATAACAAATGCTTCACAAAACGCAGAGGATGGATGTGCTTCTGATCAGATTGCAGTTTTGGGGCAAATTCATTGCCGCCAAATCGAGGCTGTGGGGGAGAAGTCTGTATTTGTTGGCTTGGATGCTTTTATTTCACATAATTATGTACAAAAGAGTTCCACTGGCCTTTTTATTTTACAAAAGTGTTAAGATTTCCACATATGTTGAATTCAGATTTATTTTACATACGTCGAATTCTTTTCACATATGTTGAATTGTTTTTCAAAAAAGTTCAATTCTTTTCACCATGTGTAAAATGAATAATCTATTTTACGTATGTGTAAAAGAATTTCACTTTTGTGACAAACAATTCAACATATGTGAAAAAAAACTCGACATATGTCAAATAAATCTTAATTGTAAAATTCTTTTTCAAATATGTAAAATTCTTGTTCACATATATAGAATAAAGATAGAAGTGATAAAACGGCTTGCCATATACCAACTCATCATCGATTACTTAAAGGGCATCGAATATTACAATATACTATAACATATTATACAATTTAAAATCTGGCGATCAATCTCATCCCGAACAGGTGGTGTGGCACCGGGGATACCATGTTCAGTGTGGGCCACGTGCCACAGTGGCCCAGAGGATTACACATTCAAATATACCTATATGACATTTATAGTGACAGAGATATCATGTTCTGCGGCTAGGAAGCGTGACAGCGGCGATACCATGTTCTTTGTGGGCCGTCTGTCACACTGTCCTTGAGGGGAGATGGATCGTACTCGATTCAACGTTTAAAACGTAAACAAGATAAATATAAAAGTAAACAAAGTAAATTAAATCAACATTGTATTATCTGAAAAGAACTACAGGCATTGCGAAGGCGAAGATACCATGATCTGTGTGGGCCGCATGAAATACTCGCCTAAATCAATTGTAAACAGAAGGACTCTCATTTTGTTTTTTCAATTATTGTTACAATTTGTATTATTATTATTACTTTTGTTATTATAATTGTTGCTACTATCATGCTCGTTGTAATTATTGTTGTTACTATTAATAATATTATTTAAAATTCTCTGGTATTTCTATACAAACCTATGCTACACACATTATCTATATCTTTACAGATACTCAACATAAACATACTACAGACTAACATACTCAAGAGGAAAACTTCAACCTGGCTGCACCCATGATTATAACAACATACAGAAAAGACCATGTTAGCCAAACATGTGATTCCTTGAACTTTGCATGAAACACCTAAAGCAACTACAGTCTGACGACCTGCAGGCTGCCCCATATGCTCACTAAGAGCAGTTCGCGACAGTAGAATTATAGAGTTCGAACTAACATTTTGGTCAAAAATGAGTTTGATAGTGGATAATATTGGGATTACAATAGCATTAGTATTATGTAAAATTCGTCGGTCTTATATCCCCAACAGAATTACAAAGTTCCAATTCACTAGTGGTCACCTTCTTCAAAATAACAGTGTTCTATCTGCAACTTTCCATCGATGAGGCTTAGGCTTAGCTAGGAAGGAAGTTCAATAATAAGGATGTGCACAAGTAGCAATTGAACTTTGCAAGCGATTTTCTCAAAACGACCAAAATGATAGTTAGAACCCTGTAATTCTAAGGTCGCGACATGTTAACGATGGCACACAGAGCTATTTCCGTAACCCATTGGACTAGGACACCGTCCTGTGAGTGAAGTTACCTTAATTACGGCATTCATTCATTACTTATAAGCATCATTAATGGTTTCTAATGGCTCATGCTGTTCACCAAACACTAAGGCTCCGCCACTGAATGGGAATGGCACGAAGCTTGGTACGATTTCTCTATACATTATTGACGGGTTTGTTCTTTGTCATAAAGTCAAATTTAGAATTTGGAAGCGTTAAGGTCGAAAATAAACACGAATCATAAAGGCGCATTCACAAGGTACTATTTTATAGTAACGGTTTCAGGGGATTCCCCTTGTTTGTCGAGTTACGATTGGTTGACTTTCTCATCCGTTTTTTTTTTCGACCAATCAAAATATCGCAAATCAGAGGAATCCCCTTTATGTCGTAACTACAAATCGTTGGTTAACAGTATTGGCAGTGTAACTACAAATCGTATCGTGAGAATGTATCTTAAAGCAATGTAATTGTACTCGTATCCCGATGGAATTTGACAGTGATGTGCGTAATATGATTCCACGTCGATTAACATGTGTTCTCTCCCAGCTCCACATTATAACATATAAATGTCTTTGTCGTTTTTTTGTATTGATAAAAATCTGACCAAATCTGTATCGCCAATCATGTAGTCATTGCTAGTGTCATAACTGTCAGTGTACAGGAATGCCCTGTCGTTGTCTAATCATCTAAGATTCTATCTCCCTGTTAATTCACTGATTTTCGATTTTAAATTCTCACTAACTGATGGTTGACTTTAAAAATTTTCCAAAAATAACAAAAATACTGTTAATTTACACGTTCTAATGGACATCCTTTGTTCTTTTTTTTCTTGACTGTTTATGTAGCTATTCATGTGAAGTGTTATACACAGTACACTTGTACATTAAGCGCAATGCTATTTAAAAACGAGTATATCTATATTTTCAATTTATGGCGATGGTCCCTACTCTCAACTTATCAGGATGAGTGGAAACCATATTTTATCTGAGGGGCTACAACTTTCTTATAACAATTTAGAATAGGAAAAAAACAGTCTTTTACAGTACGGTAGTCTGAATATTGCCACGTGATGATTATCTACGCGACTCTTGAACACTACTGAATTTTATATTCAATAATTTTATGAATAATATGAACAAACGATTTTCAAATAATTCCCCATTTCTTTCGCGTAGCCGTTTGTTTCTTTGATCATCGGTTGGCTGTAAAGCATGGGCAGTGGGTGGTCTATTCACAGTAAACAAGTCCTACAAACTTTATCCAAAGGCTTCGGATTCGCACATGTGCAGGGGGATCTGTTCACAGCAGCTACCTAGGTTCTAAGTACTCTATCCACAGAAATCCCATTTCTGTCCGCTGCTGACCGCTGTGGAAATTTCTGATGCGAGAACCGCAAGTCGCCTTGACACAGGAACCAAATATTTATATATTTAATGACCGAACTATATAACTAAGTTTTGTAGTCAGCGGTGAGCACCAACATATGGCCAAAGACTCCTTGCTCTAATTTCTAGAGTTAGGTGGATGATTGGCTTTTCGCGCACTTTCTCACGTTACTTGTCATGTACAGGTAGTCAGCTTACCTAGAATGTTTTACCTAGAATAAATAATAATAAAGCCAATGGTGCACCTTAATAAATTTCTAGTCCTAGCTCAAAGCTAGGAAGAAATACTTCAGATTTTATAAAGTCTTAACATAGACTCGGTCGCGATGTTATCCTATGGCATAAATGCGAAAGAAACGATGGCCTGCCTACGGGAGCAACCAATCGGTCACTGTCAATTAACCAGGTTATGTAAAGGTAATGTGCATTAAATGATTAAACGAAATAAAACGCCATTAGTATGATGTGTTGATTATATGTCCTTGTCAAGTGTCACCTACTTAATGTCTGAGTAGTTACACTCTTTGATCTGAAAGATGCTTATCTGATCTTTGACGAACAGTTGGTCGAGTGTTGGCTGGCTGGTTTACAGGTAGCCTAGAGAGTTTGTTATGTAAACATTGTTATCTGCCGATAGCATCTTTAACAGAATTGAAATGAGACAAACAAGCTGATCAGTCAGATTTGCTACCAATACTGCCGTTGTGATCTGGTATAGAGTGTACTTTGATGAATGTGTATGCTTCTGGGCCACACACCTGGATCACAGTTTCGATTCCCGCGGACCGTATGCAAGTGGATGTGCCAACAATCAGGAAAGGTCCCGAGTTTTCTGGATTGTTCCTTCCCACGATCATCTTGGCCAATGTTCTGTAATCTGTAATTGTAATTTATTAACCTTAGTAGTTAGTAAAAAAAATCGGGTTAATATATATATTGAAATAAGTAAATTGAATATACGAATAAGTAAATCGTAATTTCAATACTTTCTAAAATGACCCGAAATTCACCTGTCAGAAAACTCTAAAACTAAGTTAAAGACAAATCTATCAAACATGATCCACATAAGTCTTACATTGGAGGTATATTTAGTCGAATATGGACTCTTAAGGAAACCACGATTCATGGATTTTATTTTTGGTCTTACATCGGAATTAATTTTGAGCTAAAGGTGAAGATAGTCTTAACTCGCCCATTAACTGCAACTTGAGATAAGCTATTCGTTTGATAAAAAGTGGGAGAACTGTCATCGCCCCCGTTGTTGCTTCAGTCATCCAGCAGTGGAACCACTCTCATCAACATGAAGTCATTAACTGGCAACAACATTGGAATATATCCTGGAATAAAAGCCAGGTATAATAAAAACACTGTCGGTTTGTGGTTATATTGATTTTTGATGATTGTTGATGAACAGGTGTACGTTGCAATAAAATGCTTTAGTCTTCAGTAATTAACGTGACATTTACTTTTCCAATCAGCAGCTTTCTGCGACAGGTAATTACTAACAAAAGGTTATCGGGTTGCAAATTTTAAACATCGTGGGTATAAAATTTACGCTGGCATCAAATCCGTTCCCTTGTCGATATCTTGATTATCTGCACTACGGATTTGGTAGGCATCGTTTTCTCTGTGCGTAATGAGAACATCGACAATTTACTCAGTCTCCCCATGGGCTATTGGTAAATGAAGGAGAAGAATTACCCATTGGCAAAGATACGATTTCGTGCCAATTTAGTCGCAAAACTAGGGCAGATAATGACAACCGATTACCTGGAGCAAATAGGGAAGAAGAACGACCCATGAAGGTCAAATTAGCCTCTTACCATTGGATACAAACCCGTGAGCGACAACAGCATTCTCCAATCTGCTTGCAAAGTTTCAGCTTTATTAACTCAGACTTATATATTGGTGGGTGCCCTTTAATACGCAGAGGTCAATAATATTGATGATGACTTTCTTTAGTCAGATGTTAATATTCATGATGACTGTCTTTAGTCAGATGTTAATATTGATGATGACCTTCCTGAGTCAGATGTTAAAAATTGATGCTGACTTTCTGCAGAGGTTAATATTCATGGCGGCTTCCCTGAGTCAAAGGTTAATATTCATGATGTCTTTCCTGAGTCACATGTTAATATTTATAGATGATATAGCGTCTAATGTCGATATTGATGATGGCACACCTGGGTCATAAGTAAACCTCTAGATCTAGGTATATACAGCCCAATGCAAATCTACACAACGCAGTTCTGTAGTGAAATATTTCCCCAAACAAAGCTGTAGTTCTGGTGCCAATTTCAACCCATTTGACGCTTGGTGTTGATGTCACAAATACATATTTATGCAATCGTCCTTAGAGTCCAAATACTTAAACACTGAAATGTTTAGTATGTTGTCGGTAAAGGAGGATGATCCGTTATTGACTATGAAGTACACATGATGGACTTCATAATTGATTATACTCATTTAGCCATCGCCATCTTTGTCAGGCGACCGTATGTCAGCGTCCCGTGCATCAGGATACGATGGAAACTTAATCAGCCATGAACTTGCAAACAGCATCATTCGATGTACATTTTCAGATAAGGGACGCGAGTTGTTACATTAATTGGCTTCATTATAACGCAGCATCTGCATTAAAAGTCTCCCAACTGCTAGTTCATAATGGGCCAAATGCGAAGCACAAATAAGCTCATTAGTCAGATTACAAAGCCTTTAGTACATAATTGTCTACAGCGAAAAAACAACGAAACGAACCTGAGTAGAAAGGCTGTGAAGAGAAGTGTGTTATGCGTGTGCTGTTAGTTTCGATAACCAGGTTAGAGCCAGTTGTGTAGCTCACGTTGGTAACTCAAGTATGGCGCACTGTTCATGCCATATGGTTTCTAAACGTGATAATGAAAACTATCTACCCAATCTAAACATCATTTTAATAACTGCCAGTTACAATCTATCTTCTCCAGCTCACTTAATGTTTGTGTTTAATCACCCTTAAACGTATATAACACAAACGAAAGTAAAGCCTTACAAAAAAACATCCTGGCACACAGTTATACCAGTGAAATGACTTTGGGTACGGCGTAAAACAACACACAATCATTGATGCGTTGCGAAATAAATCCATACAAATAATGCTGCCTGTTATTATCTGACTCGAGAGCCTGAATCTGGGGAGGATGTCAAATGATTATAATAACACTTTGCTACCAATAATGTTATTGAAGGGTTTTGACATTTTATGTAAAGTGACACAGTCCTGGCTGCCACTGTTAAATAAATTATAAATTTCGTTGATAACAGAAACGTTGAAATAAAAAATATAATTAGTGTGTATATAGCTTTTATGGGCCTGAGAATGTACCCAAATCCAAGTGAAGATACTACAGCAAATGTGGCATAAACAGTCTATCATACAGTCAACTTACACCACCAACCTGTAAGTGGCTTTCAGTGGAAAACGAAAAAACCTAGAGAAAATCAAATCAGGTTTTTGTTAACAGTTTAGTAACAAGCATAATTTGACTTTGGCTAAGTTGTTTTGTTTCTTCCTCTGTATCGTTCTAGCTAAGGTCAGTTTGTTTGAAGAGTATCAATGCTGTCTTTACTTAGCACTGGAGGAGAATTAACTTTCCAACATTATGGAAACGCTTCACATCTTGGTTGTGCCTGTATCAATTATTGTTGGAATACATCGCTGTCATATTAGTGAAATACCATTAAGCCCGGCGTAAAACACAATCAATCAATCAATCAATCAATCTTCCCCTGTAAAATAAACAGAAACGTATTGGTTCGTTACAATGAAGTAAATATTTAATGGAGCAGCGGAGGGATCAATCATAATATTTTTCTTTTTTTGCATCCTTCAAAAATAACAAACCAAGGACCTTTACCTTTGGCTGTAGACAATTTTCGGATCAAGATCTATACTTGAGTTTCTTTAACTATTACACCGTAATTAGCATTAAAATAATAAACAATATTTTTACAGTATCAGTAAATGTGTATTGTAATATAAAGGAAAGCTACAAAAAACAAAAAATGTTTACGTCTTGTAAACTCCGTCACGTGACAATGGAAAGACTTCTAATGCAAAATTTTCTTTCCGACAGGTTCTAAACAGTTAATGGCTCTCTCGAGGATTTTAAATGATCAAATTATTTCGCAGAGACCAGCGGCGCTATTCACTGATTTCACTAACTGATTTCATCTTTACTCTCTAAAAGCTCTCAGAGGAAATAATGGCTTATTGATTTTCTTTTTGTACCTCCGATGACCAAAGAGTTGTAGGTCGATAAGCAAAGAAAGTAAAACGTAAGCTATTTTATTTTTGTACCTCCAATCACCAAAGAGTTGTAGGTCGCTGAGCAAAGAAAGTAAAACGTAAGCTATTTTGAAGCTTAGATAAGCAGAATACTATTTGTGTCTTGTTATATATAATATGTTTAAATTTAGTACACAACTTTAGGTTTACCAATGGCTTATCGTCGTCATAATCCCTTTGTGAATATTACTGACAATTTCTAGCCATCATTAAAGAAATGTATTGACGTAGCAGATAAAAACGTATGGACGTTTGAACATATCTATTTTTAAATTTACCTGAACCAAGCTAAAACCAAAAGCGCGTGGCATACTTGCTCGTGTTGAACGCAACCTGGCTGTCATATAGTTTACCAGCAACTCTTAGACCTTGGGTTCGAATCCCAGCGAATGAATTGAATTTTGTCATTGAAAGCACACATATAAACACGTGTGTAGCTTGACGAGTGAGGGGCAGTTATACTTTTAGTGTTTCATAGTATAGTTACCCACGAAGAAAGCTCCAAATAGGTACAGGTAAGAAAACGGAAGAGTTTAAATATTCAACGTGCCTGTAATTAAAAACCGTTAACGTATCAGAATTGCATCTGACGATGGGTATCTTAAAAAAATTCAGTCTATTCGGTCAGTATTTAAACTCGTGTAGTCCGTTTTGCTTCTGGGCTTTTCCTGAATCAGTTTATAATGGCCCTCATTATGACTTCAAAGAATAAAGTTATCCCGTAAGCCTCACATTCAAATCACTTACGAATGATTCATTTTTTACGTCAAAAAAGTCGGCCTTCAAGGAAGTAGTTTATACACTATGCTTTTTTAACCTTCAATGTCACTTGAAAAGGATTTAATTTCTTCAATCTCTTTTTGATCTTATACAGAAAATGGTTCCTCCATTATAACTTTGTTTTTTTTTTAAATTATTTGGTATAACATAGGGATGACAATTGAGTGATATAGTCTGTTTAATATGCGGAATAATGCAGTCCTAACTTATAAGTAGCTGGAACAAATACAACAAAAGCTTTGAGATGGGCCATCATCAAACAAACGGATAAGCACGTTGAACGGACATCTGTGATTTAGGACTTTATCTTCTGGTTAAATATGTTCATCTAGTTCAGAATATGATGACAGTAATTTCATAATTTGGGGACAGCAGAAGGGAATTTCAAAATATTGAGATGAGGGCGTTTTTAATGTCTTACTGGCCACTGGTGTTATATTTTATTGGAGTTAGCTCAAAACTGTCTGTGACAATAAGTGACGGCATTTCACTTATATGACGACGGATTTTCCACTTCACACTGCTCCTTGTCTTATACCGTGGAAAACCGGGAGAAAACCGCGTAAAAACCACCCCCGCGATTGCCGGAGCCACATCTTGTGACTCACTCATATAC
>JAQQZZ010124900.1:0-14252 GCA_030265115.1 Mopalia vespertina
CAGGTAACCCATTGGACCCTCATACCGAATGCCTATGACCAGGTAACCCATTGGACCCTCATACCGAATGCCTATGACCAGGTAACCCATTGGACCCTCATACCGAATGCCTATGAGCAGTCAATCCATTTATTAACCACTTTACCTTAATAAACCTTCCATCACTATAGGAACTCAATCTTTTTCGTCTTCATATCTTTTGCATTAGTCTTTCATCTTTTCAACATACATTGCACCTTTTTCATGAAAGTCAATTTTGTTTGTATAAGATGTTAGAACCTACCTATACACGTCACCCTTTTGTTAACGACAAAAAGTCGTTCATCTTCGTAGAAAAAGACACTCGTGTTAATAAGTTAAAATGAGTCTCTCTTTCTTCGGAGTTTCACAAAAAGTCCCAAATTTAAATACAAGAATGCCGCGATAAGCCGTTGGATTTTTTATTGATAGTATCTTGGGACTCTACACAACCGTTGGGTTAGTTCAAGTTTTTATAAGGGCGTCCTAACTCAATGGGTGAAGTTAACCATCATCGACGAAACTGGTTAAGAACAATAGCTACAAAGCAGAAATGCACGACCCAAAACAGAGTCACCCCAAGAGATTGGCTTCGAGTTGTCACAAATGTCTGACAATACCATGGACTTGATGTTACGAACTAATTTGATCATCAACAGAGAGTTTGGATGTCTAATAAAACGGGATACAAGTGTTGTCTTTTTTCTAGCCCAAGTCGTCCAGGAAGACGTTAAGTTACACTCACAGCTGACGTTCTCTATCATATTACCACTTAACATCACTAATGTCAAGTTAAAAGCAAATGTTGATGAGGAATAGGTTCTTTTATTTATTTTATGAAAGTATGATTTGTTCTCTCTTTTATGATTTAGGTATTAATACAATTCTAAATTACATTTTCCAGCCATCTGAGCGGGTAGATTTTTAGTTCTTTCTCGACGGTCATTTTTTATCGGCATAAACTGACTGCTAACGTATTTCTCAGGCACACCATTTGTCTGCAGAGATTTTGAGGAAAATCTTTTTAGGTTACTTCAGGATTCCAGAGAAGATGATGTAATAAGCAATAGTGTATAAATACCTTGTAAAACAGGTATAAACTTCGGGGGAATCGATATTTATGAGATGCCTATGATGTACTCTCAATTGCAGTTGGATCAGGGGATATATTAATTCTGTACAGGTAACTCCCTTTAAGGCATTTACAACTATATTATACTTGTTTGAAGAAGACAAGAGTATTACCATCCAGTGTGAAGAACTCTTGCTCAGTATACTGCAAACACAGATACGATGGGATACTGCATACTGTTTAAGATACACTCCGGTAATGGGCAAATGGTTCCATGATATCTCATAGATCGCGTCGGGCAGTCAAAATTCTTTGTGCCGAAACATTTATTAACGCATATAAACGTTATACACCAGTGATTGTGTGTGATTGAGTGTGCTTTAAAACAGTTAAATGAGTTAATGTCGCATGCCACAAGGAATGGTTATTATATGTACGCTTTACAATGAGTTTGTAGCCAACATATATCATGTAGACAATTGATTTACAGCTAAAGTAGGCCCACACAATTAGTGATGGACTTTTGATCGCCCTATGGAGTAACATTAAGGTCCAAATGACTAAGGATTCCATCTGAAATCAAAGACTGGATACATTTTACTGCGTGTAACTATCTTGAGAATATCTTAGTTATTTGCTGTACTTTAACAATGCTGTTTCAGCATGATTTCCTGTGTGAATGACCTGCTGTGTGCGTGGGCTAGGTTCTGTACAAATGTCAAAGTAATCAGTGCGGGTCTTTCGAGATCTGTATATCCGGGTTTCTTAAGGTACATAATACAGGTCACATATGATAATGCTGTGAATATCACCTTACCAGCGCCAGTTTTAAATTCAATTAGATCAGCAAACCATTAAGACAATTCGGATGTGGTTGGTGTGGGGGAAGGGGGAGGGGGGAAGGGGGGTCATATTACCACAACCATTGCTCATATATTCACCGTTAAGAGACTTATCTATTCGTTAATGAATTGGGTTAATGGTTCCTGAGCTGTGTCCACAATATCACTGCTGTCCACAATATCACTGCTGTCCACAATATCACTGCTGTCCACAATATCACTGCTGTCCACTGCTGTCCACAATATTACTGCTGTCCACTATATCACTTGTCGGCACCTTCACGCCTTCAACTGAAAACTGCTCCATTTCACAGATTGATAGATAAATTAGTTCTATGGTTCAAGGTGGTAAGATCAAGATTGTTTATCAGCCAGTATATCAAAGATACGACATAAACACAGTAACCCAGTTTCATGCAATGTATTTAAAATCTCTCAAATGATTCCAGCTTTAATAGCAGCTGTGTGTTATCTTCAACTATTTGCCTTTTGTCAAATTTGGTTTGGAAAAATCCTGAACATAAAAATATATATGTACATTTTAACGATATGATTTCAACGGACTTCAATTATAATAATTGCGGAATTGCGTTAGACAGTGATTATTGCAAATCCCACTTTTGGTTAAAGTCCGTTGAAATCATATTATTAAAATGTACATATATATTTTTATGTTCAGGATTTTTCAGGATTTGCAATAATCACTGTCTAACGCAATTCCGCAATTATTACAATTTAAGAGTTTATAAAACACTTCCGGAAATCACCAACAGCACCATAGATATAAGTTGGCCACATTATTGAAGGCTGTCAGTATGACGAGGATAGCACTCAACGCACGGGCAACACATCGGGTTTCCTAATTGTGAAAGCAAGAGCAGCTGTAGTTCAATCCGTTATCAGGAAGTAGATACCATCATTACGACATAAAAAAGGGAAGAAGGCCTCATATACGTTTTATGCATATATATCGTGCATTTGTCTGTGTTTAATCATTTTTCTTGTCTAGTATAATAATACCCTAACTGGAACATTGCTTGATAATAGCAGCTAGAAGTTGAGAATCTATGTAAACTAGTTTTTAAACTGGGAAACAGGAATTTATCCTAAATTCAATCAGGTTTGGCTCGTGCAGATTTAAATATTCATTTCCGAATTTACTGCTCCCGAACCAAAGCATATAAAAGAACGAGCGATGGTAAAAATATTCGCAGTGACGACAGTGGTTCAGAAAATATAAAGTTTGGTAACCATGAATGGGTGTTTAGTGTATTAGCCATTTACTATACATGCACATGTGTCTCATGTGTAATAAACAAACAAACTGAAACAGGGTAATTCAATTTTGTTGTTGCGAAGAAGTTATTCACATGGTTGGCTTTTTAGTGTATCTATATTGTGGTTTTGGTTGGTCACAAAAACGTGTGTCTTCCGTTCCAATATTCCGCTGACACAATATATTTACGCCTCGGATTCTTTCTGTTACCATCCAGACTGGAAATTGTATTAATTTATAACTCTTGGCAACTTAACGAACTAGACAATATCACTTGTGAATTTAATTATCCAGAGTATACGACAGATTTTCAGAACGATCAATGTTTTATATTCTCGTACAATAAATTAAATTGATACGATCGCAAATAACCAGATTTGATAAATAAATCATTAATTTTTTTTACAGAACAAACGAAGCTAATGATGAAATTAAAGAAAAGCTAGGGACATTTACCCTTTAAAATATCTGTAGATAAGGTCAGACGATAAAAGAGTCCGTTGAGTGGTTATTTATCACTGTTGGCAGAAATTATAGGCAGCATTTAAATCTGGCTCTATTAATCTACTCCCAATTTCTACATAATATTGCAGTTCAGCATTACCAAAGAGATAGGTCATGTGTCTGTAGAATAAAAAAACTGAGAACGGTATAATCAATTAGAAGTTCTAGTTAATATTCCCAGAAATGCATCTCTTTATAAGTTGATTACCGAGATCAGTATATTGACGAATAAGTTGTTTCTGTTGATTAAAAAAGTATATTCCCCCCCAAACTGTTCGAATGTCGATACTTGAAATCTGTAATTTTACGGACTGACCTGGAAGCAATCTGTTCAACACTGTCAGAAGGGTTGTCAACAGTATTCACTCATGGGAAAGAGATTCCTTTAGGGGTTTTGGATTACAAGTGGACAAGTTCTCATGTGTTAATCAATGAAGAAGTAGGCAGATCTAATACTGGAGACAGATCGCCTCCAGAGTCCAAGGTAATATCTCCTTAGGATTACCTATTAGAGCGCTAGAGCAATTTATTCAAAACCACTGCATCACACAAAAAAACTTTCACGTAACTTGGAAATCTCACTGCCAACAATATAACAATTTCTCAAATAGGCTTACACTAACAAGGAACTTATGATGGTAACAACAATCAAAATACTTTTTTGTTCAAACAGCAACCCTTCCGGTTGATTTCAACATGTACAGAAATAACATTCGAGGGTACTGTCAAATTATTACATATTTACTGGTGATGCAGTTCTTTTCCTGATACGGAAAGTAATGCGAGTGACACACGGGCGATTATCGCTGAAAAAAAAACGCCACGTGTGTTCAGGCCGGCGACAGCGATTATGATCGCCGAAGCCGGTTGGTCGACCAGTCGCTCGGATCGAACATGTTTAATATTTTCGGCCGATTTTTAATCGCCAGCGATTAATCGCCCGGAATGATCGCCGTGTGTTCATGCAAACGACTACAGTCTCGCGAATCAATGCTGTTAAACCAATCCAAGTTCGAGTTCTTCTCACATGACGCACAAAATGGCAACTTCCACGAATGAAGTCTGAGAGAAATTATTTTCCAAATACTTCTATTCTCCCATCTGAGTCTACGTCTTAATTTGTTTTGATGAGTAAAAATATTTCCGTTTTAATCTTGCCATATTGGACAAATCATGTGACTGATGTTGTTTTTTTTAAGTAAACAATACTCCGAATCGCTGGGTCAATCGCCACGTGTGTGCGCTCAAGTCGGCCTTAAAGTTTGGCTGGCGATCCGATCGCGGCGATCGGGCAATTATAATCGCCCGTGTGTCCCCCGCATAAGGAGATTAGTCTTTAACCATTGTATTTGACCTTGAATTTCCCACCTGATAACCTTAATGTTGTATGCGACATAGTTTTCCAAATTCTACTATGCAAAACGAATTTAAGAACCAGATAAGAAATGTAAGGTATTTAACCTTTGATCTTTATTTGTGACTTTGATATTCAACCAACGGACTTTGCGCGAGAAACTTCTTTTGTAGTGATCACTTGTGCCGAATCCCATTCAGAAGAAGGGACACGAACACGTTATTCTTTGAACACATATATTACCAGACTGTTGCATCACTTGTCCTCCTTTTCCCCTCCATGGCCCTGCCAATGCATTTATGCCATTTATCCGGAAGAAAGTTGCTGGAAATGAACAGAGCATTGGTTGATGGAAATTACATCAACGTTAGCATGGGTTGCATTTAACACAGACATGACGGGGTAAAAGCTATCTCCATCAAATAACACAGCACATTGTGTGGTCAGAATCTAATTTTGTCCCGGGATAAACTCATTTCCTTGACAAATTCTGTAATACTGACTTGGTTCAATGCCGTCTCCAGCTTTTCTCCGATCAATAGTTTTTGGTATTATAGTGAAATATTTTTTTAAGATTTGAGGAATGTAAAACGGAACTTTTCCACCAAATTCCAATTCTTAGAGCCTAAGCATATTATTTTGTAATTTCGTTGTTATTACAATTCAGTTGACATGTGTTTCACTGAAAAGATAAAAAAAATGAGTCCGTTGAGTATGAAGGTAGAACACGGAGCGTTACCAATTATATACATTTGGATATAAATGTTTGAAATTTGGCATAGACACTACAGTGCTTTGGTTGGAAATAACTGACTGTTCTCTTGAACCAGGACAAACATCATCATTATACAAGAGCATACCGAGAACTCAAATGTACTAAATCTTAATAAACGACATGTTACAACCAAACATTGCCTGGGCTATATAACGGATAAATGTCAAAGTAATCAGTCATTCCACATAGGTGTATAATGTGGGTTTCTTATTAGAGGTAGATAGTCTCTGACATTTGTAACTGTCCTGAATTCACATGTGCTATTTAAACTATTGCGTGGGAGCTGAAGAATGACAGTGTCAATAACAGAATAATAAGAACCGAGCATGATAATGAAGTAATTCCCTATACATAGATAAAGTAGTCCAAATCCGGGGGGGGGTTACATAACTCTGGTATATATTTGAAGTGAGTAAATACATAAACTTCATAACGAGTTAGACTTTAAGATAAGCAAAATCATTGTATATCGCTTGGATTCACATACCTGTTATTCTGAACTACTTTTAAACTGTAATGTGGTGACACTGTGTGGAAGATTCGTCGCCTTTACTGGGATGAAAACTCTTTGTTAGCCTTTGTAGCTCCGTCGATTAGAGTACTGGCTCTCTCAGCCAGAGAGTCCGGATTCAGGTGGATATGCCAGCAAAATTTTCTTTCTGCACAATAAAAAATATACATTGTATATACGGTTCATGTCACCTTAGAGTCAGCTTGGACTAAACCGATCTGCTGTGAATTTTAATTTCCATCCAGCCAAGGACGGGTTTACGTTCCTAAGCAGTCAAAATTGACATCACCTGTAACCTGTTTCTTCAAACAGTCTGGCGAATGTGGTTTGTGTTGATAAACACACCTGTCATCATTAAGGCTAACGGGTTCAACAAGATTTTGTTCGGTATGAGATTTTCTTCAAGGTTCAAACGCACTCTTGGACATTATCACGTAAATACATGGTCCCTTTAGAATAGTCTATATTGTCAGGTGACGTGTGTAATACAAAAGGCGCCTGTTTCACATCTACATGCTAAAGACAATCTCAATATGTCTATAATACATAAAGGCAAAACTGTTGGAGACTGAATCATTTCTTCTAAGAAAAAATATCCATGTGAAGTCAGAAACATGACGCTGTTAATCCGTTCGTGTACGGATTGACTGACCCGGATGTGTTGACCATAATCAGTAGAGTTGTCAACCAGACTTACCCATATCAACGAGAATCCCTCACGGGTTTCACAAAAGAGTGGACATCTGCTCCAGGTAGGTTTAATACCGAGGACAGAACCTCTTCAAATTCTCATCTAAACATCTCCTTCTGAATACCTATAAGAGCACTAGAGCAATTTATCGCCGCCACTTCATCATCCTAGATAGCTATTGAAAAGCTTTTATGTGTCTGTAAATGATAGGCAGCCAAATCAAAATGTTATTAATTTGACACCTCTTCTAAAGCTTGGTTGAGACACAGGTCCACCATAGACCAAATGTTAGGATTTGAAAGTGATCCATTCCTTCCGGAAAAGCGCGATGTAAGTAGATCAACACAAAATATGTGTCTTAAATATTTTGTTTTACAGGAAGAAAGAAATATCACAGTAATCGTGAATATCTGTTACAAAATAGGACTTATTGCAACTTAATTCAGGCAACTTCCAAAAAGCATCATATTTGTTCTTTTTCCGATTGTTAACATAAGCAGAAGTACAATATCCCGCGTGCTCAGTTATTCCCTTTTTCTACATCGTATAAGTGAACTAAGTCACAAGGGAAATTACTATACAAATCTACTTAAAAAACCCAACAGTCTTAGGCAGTTTTATGGGTTTTGTCTAAGATGGTAATTTAGTTTCTGTGAAGGGTCTGTTTTATCTGCAACGATATACATTTAAAGGTTTCGAAAACTATGTATACCAGCGCACGACATGACTCATTTGTATGACTATGCATTTCTATTAAACATCTCCTGAGCTTTAAATCGAAAGAACTCGAAAGAATAACGGATGCCAAGCACGTGCTCATTACATATACATACAATAAACTTTACTTGAAAAATAATGGTAAGTAGCAAATAGCTCGGGAAAGATTGACACGTCGTATAAAAACTGGCTAATAATCACGTTACACTATTCTCTTTGTATTGTTGAAGTATAACGTGATTATCAAGGCTATTTCTCGTATTTGACGATTTGTCTCACCGACGAAAATGATGAGGAACACCGAACAAAAAATTCAATATTTTACAGTGTACTTAGTCAACGGAAAACGTTCCTTTTATATTTAAGTTCGAAAGTAGGTATCGAACATGATTTATGAACGTGCCGGCATCATACCAACTTTCGAAAGGGGAGGGCGTAGGTCATTCAAATTTTCAAGCGACCGAATTAGGGCGTCTCTTAAGGAGGATTCAAATCATAGAACACAGCGTTGATTGCGTTAAAGCGTGGTCAGTGGCGCATTGGACTCCTGAACTTCCTGTTCCACAATATTATAGAACTACTGTTCGCGGTTTATCTATGATTTTTTTCAGAAGAATAAAGAGATTGGATTGTTACAAGGTCTCTTACATTTGTTTTGCGAATTCACCAGAATAGAGTCGTGATATGTGTGGAATAGTTTTGCGTGCGGCGTTAAACTTAAATCAAACAAACAGCATACCAACTTATTCTCAAATACAATAATATAGTGGTATTGATGAAGTGCGAAACACAGTAAAGGTGTTATATACAATTTAAGTCCATTCCGAGCTAAAGTGATATGTGTGGAAGTCTGCTAAGGCCCTGCTGATACAACATCGGTAGACTGTGAGGCGATGCGCGAAGTTGCGAAGCGATGCACGAAGTTGCGAAGCTATGCGCGAAGTTGCGAAGCGATGCGCGAAGTTACGAAGCTATGCACGAAGTTGCGAAGCGAAATTGCGAAGTTAATTCGCAGCATCGCTTCGCAACTTCGCTTTTCAACTCGAGCAAAATCGCTCATCGCTTGGCAGCTTCGTGCATCGCTTCGCAACTTCGCGCATTTCTTCGCAACTTCGCGCATCGCCTCACCGTCTAATAGGTTTTATAAGCATGGCTTTAACCGGCTTCCATACATATGGGCTGGAGAAGCACTCCATTACTAATATCCGGACATCAGTCTCTCTATGATTTTAATTTCCTTAAAACACCGGCAATAGGAACAATTCCAAGAACTTCGCAATAAAAGTCGGTCACAATATTTGGATGAAGCATTTCAAAACCAACCTGAGAGTTCCAGAGTGTTATTGAGGTTCGTGCGTTTTTATTTTTTTACGAGTGTAACTGCCAACACACTTTCTCGTGTGGTTTATTGTCATATGAATGCGCAATGAAATGTTCTAATCAAGGCAAAGCCATGATGCATTCATAAAATACTATGCACACATATACTTGCAATGAAATCAACGAAATATTAAAGTACATGTGTACAAGAGGTCGAATATAAAGAATTTATTAATATGAACAATTTGACAAGCAGGAGACCACAATACATTTAAAGTCCTAAAAAAATATATGAATCTTATATGATAACAACCCAACCAAATAAATTTCATAAACTGACAGAAGTATCAAATAATTGTAGTGTGCGGCAGAAAATATAATGAAGCTTAAAACTCATAGTCAACGGGGGACATTCCAATCCCTTCTTACGGTTAAAAAAGCAAACAATAAGCCAACCAAAATACAGTATTTATCACTGATAATTGAAACACATAGATACAAGACGATTTATGATTTTGATTTGTTTCAAAGCCATGGCATGAGTAAAAATAAAACAGAAAAGATTTATTAAGCAGATTCATTACAAAACGATATGTTAGCATGTGGAGTAATCGCCGTCAACTAACAGTATCTATAACGATAAATAACCAAAAGTCAGCGTCCACAAGAATGGATTAATATGCAAATATATATGTTTTCCAAATCTAAATACCAGTTGTGTTGTTTTCTGTATGAGGACAGAATTTGGACGACGATACCATGTACTCTTTGTCCACATTGTGTTCTTGGTGGTTTGACTTTCTTATTGGTGTTCTTACAAAATGACCCTTCGTATGATCACAAATGTGTATCTTACATCTACACCAAGTGTATGATGTTGTCACAGAAATGACAATATAGCCTCAGTAACAAACCTCCAATTCGTAGCTAGGGCTACTTAACTTATCGCCAATGATAAACGTAATTTCGACTAAGTTCAATACTAAAATATATGCCTAGATTAAGGCATATATATTGCTTTGTATCTACCTAAAATCATTACGGTGAGGAAAAAGAAAACTAAATAAAAGGAACCTACATAATAACAAAACATCCTGATGCAGGTTCTTCGCAAAAATTGTTGGGAAATAACAGGTTGACGGTAATACTGTGATTTCGCCAGATGCATTTATTCATATTGTTGTGACTGGTAAAACATCTGTTCATCTAACAATAGAAAGTGTTGTCTGCTATGGATCTAATTTGTCCTGAGGTAAATTAATTTTCGTAATAAATTCTGAAAAGCATGCAGCCTAGATCCTTTTGAAATTGATGAAGGAGAGGTTTTATTAGTAGATTATTTATCGTGAAAGTAAGATATGTGCTCTGTTTTGCATTTTGCCATTAATACAAATTTAAGTGACATATTCCAGCCGTCTGAGCGGGTACTTTAATAGTAAATTCTTGACAGTCATCCTTTATCGGCCTAAACTGACTGCTAACGTATTTCTCAGACACACCATTAGTCTGCAGAGATTTTGAGGAAAATCCTTTTAGGTTACCACTGGATTCCAGAGTAAAACAAAATGTGATAATCCATGGTGTAGGAAAACCTTGTAAAACAGGTATAAATTTCGGGGAAATCGACATCAATGGCAGTTGGGTCAGGGGCTACAATTCTGTACAGGAAACTATTTGTAAAGAATTGATAACGTTATTAGACTTATAGCCATCCTTATAGCAAATCCAGTGTGAAGATCTCTTGACCATTATACTGTATTATCAATCAAATATAAGACGGGATACTGGACACTGATACATACGGAGTGAGGAATGGTTGCATGATATCTCATATTTTGCGTCAGTCAGTCCAAATTATTTATGCCAAAACATTTGATAACACATGTAAACTGTATACACCAGT
The DNA here is from genome assembly GCA_030265115.1 of Mopalia vespertina. NCBI lineage: Eukaryota > Metazoa > Mollusca > Polyplacophora > Chitonida > Mopaliidae > Mopalia > Mopalia vespertina. Next base: position 10,984 of record JAQQZZ010124900.1, read on the forward strand.
GATCATGTGTACAAATGAAAGTTTAATCGAATTAATCATTGAGTGCGTCATAAAACAGTTAAACGAGTTCATATCGAAAGCCACAACGAAGGAGCATTATATATACATTAACAAGAGGTTTTCAGCAAAACAACATGTGTTCTGAGACAATCGATTTAAAGTTAAAATAGAAACACAGAACAAATAATTGTTTATTGAGTATAACCATCTCGAGAAGATGTTAGTTATGTGCTGCACTTTAACAATGCCGTTTCAGCATGATTTCCTGTGTAAATATATTACTGAGTACGTGGCCTAGATTCTGTACAATTGCCAAATTAATCAGTGCGGGTCAATTGTCACCTGAGTTTCCGGGTCTCTTGGGGTACATTTGCTACTGGTGCGAATATCACATTGCTAGAGCCAATTTGATACTATATTTGCAAACCATTCAGACAATTCTGGTCTAGCTGGGGGATTCCACATTATCCTCATCTATTGCTAATATTTACCCTTTAACTATAATTATATAATGAATGGGGTTAATGGTTCCGGAGCTGTGTCCAAAACATCAGTTGCCGGCACCTTAACGTCTTCAAAAGAAGAGTGTATCTTATTAGTTATTGGTCGGTAAATTAGTTCTATGATTCAGTGTCCTTCTATTTAGATTGTTGAAACAATACACATTGTAGTTCAACCGGTATTATCATCGATTGCATCAAATAGTTTCAAAATGCTATCATGTACATGCTGTTATGGGTCTGATACGGAATGCAAGGAGTTAAATCTTTGCACATTGCTTCAAACCTTGGCTTTCAAACTGACAACATTGTTTATGTTTGCAACATGTAGTCTTAATATGGTATTCACATGTATTAAATCGTATCAAAATCTTATCATACAGAACAAACCAAAGAGCCAGATAAGCAATCTAACGGGTTCAACATTCGACTGTTTGACATTTAATTATCATCTTGATACTCAACCAGATAACTTTTCGCGCGACACATCTCTGTGGTGATAACTTGTGACAAATCCCATTCAGAAAAATTAACACGTTATTGTTCAAACATAAACATTATCAAACTGTTGCATCATTTGCCCTCCTTTTACCCTCCATGGCACAGCCACTGTGTTTATGCCATTTATTCGGAAGATAATTGCTGGAAATGACCAGGTCAGTGGTTGGTGGAAATAACAGCAACGTTATCATGTGTTGTAATTAACACGGACATGACGCGATGAAAACAATCTCCATCTAATAATACAGCACATTGTGTGGTCAGAATCTAATTCTGTCCGGAAATACTCAATTCTTGATAAATTCTGTAATACCTTGTTGGTCCAATACTGTCTCCAGCTCCACTCAGATCAGTGTCTTTTTGTTTTGAGGATTCCAAGTATGTTGGATATCACATGACGTTTAATTCCGTTGAGTATGAATGCAGGTACGGAGTCTTATTAATTAAATTTGGTCACACTTTTTTTAAAATTAAACATAGTTAACTACAGTGATATGGTTATAACTAACGGTCTGTTCCATTGAATTAGGATTATCATCATCATGAGCATAATGATTACTTACGATAAATAAATAAATATACCCAATCTTAATACACGTTACATCCAAAGTTTGAGAGGTCTATATTACGGATAAATGTCAAAGTAATCGGTCATTCCACATATGTGTATATGAGGTTCTTATTAGAGGTATCATGAGGTATTTCTATCTGTTCTAAATTCACATGTGTCATTTACAATATTGACTTAGGATAAATAAATAAATAAATGAAAACCAATGAATGAACCTATAAAGAAAAAAATGAATAAATGTACCCAATCTTAATACTCGTCATGTTGCAGCCAAACTTTATGTGGTCTATATTATGGATAAATATCAAGGTAATCGGCCATTCCACATAGGTGTATGTGGGTTTCTAATTAGAGGTAGTCTGTTATAACAGTTCTGAATTCACATCTGTCATATAAGCTATTGCGTGGGAGCTGACAAACGGAGGGTGTCATTTACAGTATAATAAGAACCCAACATAATGATGATACCAACTAAACGGTCTGCAGTGAAATTTAATTTCCGTCAAACCCAAGGCAGGTTTACCTTCGTCATCCGTCGATCTTGTTACTTCAGCCAGTGTGTCCTCACTGACTGTGGTTTGTATTGTTAAGAACATATGACATCATAAGGGCTGATTTGTAAAACAAGATTTTGTTTGGTATTATCAGAAGTCTATCAAGCAGAAGTACGAAACCAGCCATTACCCAGTGTCAACGGCATTATGACCAGACCAGCGCTGATTGTTGAAAAGGCGCCCCCTAGCGAGACATTGAGAAACCTATACATTTTGGCAATCAAGCTTTCGGAAAATTCTTATTCCATTTTCAAGATATGTGCAGGTAGAGTAAGACATCATGGTATACATACATTTGGCGAACAATAGAAGTCACAGTGTGATCATCATGGGGTGAGAATTAGGTGAGAACAATTAACAATAGAACTATGTACAGCTTATTACCCTTGGAGGTGAATTTCATTGATATGCCTACTTGCAAAAATACTGATCAGTGATTGGCCTGTCCAATGTTTTGAATGTGTTTATGTATTAAATAATTTGAGGGGTACAGAAGTAATGTTTTGATTTAAAATTGGTTCATGCTGGGCCATAAGTAGTGATTCTTTTAATTTCAGTTTAAATTCGGTACGGCTTCTGGCTATGATATTATATATGCTTAGACTAGGATTGTGGCCTGTTTTAAGACAGTGTTGATGGACATTGTCCGCATTGTATTTTGTAAACTACATTATTCTGTAATTCATGGTCTTCATACGGAAAGTAGGATTCTATTTTACATGACGTTTCGTGTACCACTATAATTTTGACACAGGGAACTAGTTTATTAATTTATCTGTTGTATTTCTTCATCAATTTCACTAATGTACAATTTGGGTTTGAATATCTATACTACTGTTTATATCCCCATATCACCAAATCAAATGACCGTTTAAAAGTGAAAATAAGACTGTTGTCAATTTATGAGAGATTAATAAAATCGTTTCAATTCTTAACATATAAAGACCAACAATTCAACCACAAACATCTAGGTATTTTTGACGTGTCCAGTCTCTCCACTAACATTTCTTTCGATGAAACCATTGGAATTGTCCTTGGTTTAGTGTGTCCAAATAAAACTTCAACCTTCCACGGTTTCAACAAAAGACAACTCAAACAAGCCCTGCGGTATGCAGTTACTGATGTTCCATTTAAATTTATGGA
>JAQQZZ010124911.1:0-24826 GCA_030265115.1 Mopalia vespertina
TACAGACACCACAAACAGATCGGCTTCCTGTTCCCCTTTAGCTCTGAGAGCACCAGGGCAACATGAATCTCCCTCCACCCACCCGCGTGTAGCCCTAGAAGAAAGAAACTCAGACTCAAGGTGTTTTATTTACAACCAAGCAATGCAACCAGCAAATCACAATGAAAACATTCATAGACCGGCATATCTACTGTTAAGTCATAATGCAGCGAATTACATAATGGCGGGACATTGTCTAGATGCCACAAGATGATATCTAAAATGTAATTTCATCTTTTATGATATACTGTATTAAGAAATGGCTATTGCTTGGATTGAAATAAATTTTTTAGAGGTGCGAAATATAGACCCCCTCAAATTCATTAAAAAATACAATTTTAGATGCAAATTATTCAATATCTCCTTTAACTGTAAGTATTCAATATTTTATTCAAAATTAAATTTCTATCAGAGCTTCGGGTATTTATGGGCTGACAAATCATAATTTTATTCTATTTTGGTAAATGACGAATTAAATTTTTCGTAAAAATCATTCAAGCAAAAAAAATGATATTATAATACTTTATAATCTTTTTTGATTGTATTAATTAGGAGGTGGGGAGAGGTAGTGTGAGAGATGTTTTATCCATTCAACCATTGGGCAGTCCCTCTACTGCGATACATTATTACTGGGCTATAATACGAAAGTGGAGGTTTTTTTTGTCTCATACACTTAATCGTCTGAGGTGAGAAATGGAATATTATCAGTGGAATTCATTGATAAACTGTGCACAATGACAGCGAAGTCCTAACTTAGGGCAGTTATCATCAAGTTATTTCCTACCAAGACAGAATGTGACATTATCAGTGACTAAAGTGTTATTGGTCCATTAGAGTAGTTAGTGTGGGATGATTGATAGATCTCTGTGGCAGCCTTGCTGCCAGACACCCCCATTATTATTGACAACTATCACCATTATGTGGCAGGGCAGATATGATCAACTAGTGACAGGGCTATGCTATTAGTTATTCCCGGGCTAGTCACTACATCAGTTATTGCCCACCCCATGACCAATCCGAATCATTTATCAGCCCACTCATCTCCAAAGATGATAATCCTCAAGGGTCAGATTGAAAAGGCTTAAATTTCCAATAATTTTATCCATGACACATTGAATCGCAACAATGCCGCTATGGTAATGGTATTGTGGTCTAAAGTGAATACTATCAGGAAATGGAGTGTGTGTGAATGAGAGAAGAAAGAGCAAAGATCTTAACCCTTGAATGGTAACAATGAGATATATAAATAGTATCACATGGATTGAGACTGCTGAAATTATTCTGCAGCAAGATAACTAAAACTTATGCTAATAAAATACAGACAATATTTAACCCGAACTGTTAAGCTCCTGAATGAAATTCATTACTGTTTCCAAACATAAATTATTATCCTTGGTGTAGTCACCAGAGAAGAATGAATAACTTATTCAATTGTCATGCTTATCCAAGTCCAAAACATGTTTACTGGTACAAAATTCAAAAACCTTATTAAAGAATTGAACCCAAGCATGAAAAATCATGGTCAGTCAAAATAAGCATAACTGGCTCATACTTTTTTTTTTAAACTGGCCTCCATCCTCCCATTATTCGGTAAAAAGTTGAAATGAAAATGACAGTAAAAAGGCACTGGATTTAATATTGGGTACCAGGGATCAATGATAAAAAAGTTGAGAAGAGTTCATGCCCAACCGAGTCGACTCAGGGTCAGTAAGGTTATATGTAGGTTGTTGACTCAGGGTAAGGGAAAATGTAGGTTGTTAAAATTTTCTGTGCTGAGCTGAGCGAGCATGTTAAGCATGTATCGGATGCTCAGTTGTTTTGACCAATAAACTGTATTCTCCTTCACACATTTATCAGTCCCAAACAAAATTCGTGTAAAGCATTTTTGCCTCCTTACCTAAAGGGCTTAATACTGTCATCATGATAATACTGAAATCTACATTTATTTTGTTTTGTAGCTGAGAATGTTGTTTTCGTGTTTTATAACTATTAATTTGGTGTAAAACTCCCCAGAGCATTTGAATAAACTCAAGGTTTTATAACCTTGGACCCATGATACCATTTCACAAGTCATTTCTGAGTCAGACTGGTGCTACAATTTTATCTTCATATTTAACACACATGTCTATGCTTGGATTAAACTTAAAGGCATCAATTTCTTTACAACTAAGTAACTAGACAGAACATGTTTCTAACTTCATTATTTCAATGTCTTGGAAATAAAAATCAGCTTTTTTTCTTCAGTTTATCACGTTATCAGTGATTCTTGGGGCAAATTTTTTCAAAACTTTACAAAATTGAAATAACAGGCATCAAATGAAATTTTCCATGTTAAACAATCCTATTTTGGAACAAAATGGGTAATAAAAGGACATACAATTGATACATTACCAGCTGATTTGGTTGGTAATTTCTTGCTGTTGTTTTTTTTAAATAATTGTAAAAGGATACTGTGAGTTAAAACCGGGAATAAGGCTTCGTTTAACTCGACTAGCATTAATTGCTGTAGCTCTTACCAACCCTGGTAAAACACGGCTATCTAATATTGCACCATTAAACAGGGGACCAAAGTAGGGCACCTGAAAGCGACAATAAAAATAGAATTAATTAAAAGTCAGGTTCAGGAGTCTGTCCTACATAATTTTACCCAGTACATTTTTTGTAATGAATTTTACACCAAAGTTATGAATGTTTCACTTATATGTTTGTTTGGCTGGTGTTTAACACTGTATTTAAGGTTATTTCACTCATGAACATGGTTGTGTGCCCGGGCCAATGGGTGAAGGAAACCGCACTTGACGCCACTGCCAACAAACAAAGACAAGATGTTCAAATACAGGGCAATCACAGGATGCAATAAACACCACGAACAGATCGGCTTCCTGATTCTCTTTAGCTCTGAGAGCACCAGAGTGACAGGAAGCCAGCGATTGGTCAATGGAAACCATTATCACATGATACTGGCAGCAAACAATCATAATATACAAGACACAATGATACATGGATGCTTTAGGCACTAAATGATATTTCACTTGAATCATGACCTTGCTTTGCATGCATTTGATGAAAAACCTCATTAAAAATAACTTAACAATATTTCAGGCACATGACCATGGTAAGCTTACTTCTTACTCTGCCTTACATGTACATAAATGTGGTAGAAAAATGACAAGGAAACCTCTTAAAAACCGCAGAGATAGCAAAGCGACACAGAGAATTTCCTTTCAAAATTGTTTGAATTTTCATAAATCCAAAAAAACCAATACAAAAAATCTTGGTAATAATAAATAAGAAGCTAAAATTAATCAGGAGATACACAGTGTTGCTCGAAAGCTTGAGGCACATTTGTCAAAAAAATTACTTTTTGATTAATTTTTTTTTGCAAGCTTTTGTGAAACTCCCACCAACTCCCACACATGCAGACATGCCAGCAGATGCCAATTTTAATGAAAAGAGAGAATTATTAGAGTATAATTATTCTCTATTGTACGATAGGAGTGTTGTTGTTTTGGGGGTTTTTTTCCTTGAGTTTTACTCATGTGACAACGTGCATAGCCAATTGGTGAAGGAAACCACCATAGACTTCACTGGTATCAAACAATTGATTGATTTGTGTTTTACGTTGTGCTGAAGGGTATTTTACTTTTACGATGGTGGCATATTCCAACAATTACTGACACTGCATGACCATAAAATGTGAGATGTTTTTATACTGTTGGAAAATAAATCTTCCTTCAGTGCTAAGTAAAAGACAGCGTTGCTACTCTTCAAACAAACTGTCCTTAGCCAGATGGCCTGGTGTCAAACAGGCAGGACAGGATAATCATGTGAAACAATACAAAAATACAAAGCAGCCAAACAAGTAAAAAAGTATGTTTAGCGTTGTCACTTAGCTCTGAGAGCAACAGGGCAACAGAAAGCTCCTTCCAGCAGCCCACGGTCCTCTGGCTAAGGGCAGTTTGTTTGAAGAGTAGCAATGCTGTCTTTGCTTAGCACTGGAGGAAAATTAACTTTACAACATTATAACAACGCTTCACATCTTGGTTGTGCCAGTGTCGATTATTGATGGAATACATGTACCGCCGTCATTTAAGTGAAATACCCTTAAGCACGGCGTAAAACACCAATCAATGAATCCAGCAGCCCACTATGACTTTTTTGGGACACATGATTATTATATACTATGTTGGAAGATGAAATCTATTATATACATCATTTGGTTAAAGCCCTACTTCCCTAGTTCGTATCCTGGTGGAGGCAAGAAAAATTTTCTCTCTCTACGATAAAAATAAACATACCTCTGCTTTTCTGTTAATCTCTATCTTGTATAATCCATTATGAAGTGGATAGATAATGAGTAAGACATCCCCAAACTCTGTAGGAATAATACCTCTTCTGTAATCCCTGTTATGTTCCGACCACACGATATGTACCTCATCATTACCAAGGTGCTTCATCTGAAAATACATTTATAGCACAACCACTGATTGTATACAACTTTCTATTTTTCGCCATAAACAGGAATTATTGCGGGGTTTTTTTTATCGGGGTTTAAAGCTGTATATTTGATATTCCACTCATATGACAGCATGCCAGTCCAATGGGGGATGGAAATCGCATATATGCCACTGCCAACTAACAAAGACAAGACAGGACAATCACAAGACACAGGACAAAGACATCACAAAGAAATAGGTTCGATGTAGCCCATTAGCTTCAATAGCACCAGGCCAACTGGATGCTCCCTCCCAAGCGCCAAAAGATCAATGTTAGCAGCTTGAAAAAGAGAGGATGGTGGTTTTCCTGCCGGTAAGAAACTTTTTTTATTCCCAAAATTTTGTAAAAGTGTTTAGCAGAAATAAATTATTCAACAATCCCGTGTATAAAAAGTGCAGGAAAAACACCAACAGGACTTGATTTACACATTTTACAGTACACACCAAATGATCAGCTATTCTGTAAATAGCATACCTGCAGCTTGCATGAAGCCAAAAGAACATAAATCAATTCGAGGATTTACTGCACAAAGGGAGACAACTTTGACAAGAAAGGTCTGTCTTTTGCAGTTGGGCAGTTTTGTTCTATATGGCAATGCTAAAAGGGTACCCGCTAAGTAGATCTACCAACCTACTGTACAAATGTTCTTTTTTCACTATTCTACTTTACAATAGCAATCAATGTTTTACTTACTATATATTCTCTAAATTCAATAGAATGGTTATTCCATACAAATTTCTGGGATAAATCAAGCTCTGGTGTTGTAATCCTGCTAACTACCATTTGTTAATAATATGTATTTTCACGTATTTTGTATGTCCGTGAAATAAAGAACTTGAACTATATTAAGACATTGATGGCAGAATAATAATAATGAAATTTCAAGATTCATATCTTATGCATTATTTCAATGCATTTGTTAAAAAAGGGGGGGGAGTGGGGGGGAGTTATTGATAACTTTGTTTAGTTGCCATCTGAAAAAAATGCACCATATTAGTACACATGTCATGACATTTTCATGGGGAGATCCTAGTTTGACCAAACCTCTCCTCAATCAGGAGGTGAGAATACGTTTTTGAACGACATTTAGCAGTGGGGTAACATATTTATACAAACAAGAAGTGGTTATCTAGAAATTGTATAATTAGGAGGTGAGAATGTAAATGACAGTTAACATAAACATATTTACTAACATGCTTACATGCTAACAACAACACTAAGTCTAAATAATACAAATATTCCCCAGTGCTAAATAAAGACAGATTGGCTATGCTCAGACATACGTGTTCAATCAAGATAATAATGATAATTAATAATAATGAATTTTTATAAATGCAGATAAAATATATGACTTTTCAGAGGTTATTAAATATGAAAATCAATATTTTGTGGACAAATCTCGGGGACAGTGATTTACCTTTCTGTGATTAGCCTCCTCATTATTGGATGGCAGTCGAGTCGACACATGGAAGATCACCTCGTAAGTTGACGTAGCGTAGTACGTAGTTGTGTCCCCTGTTGTACGATTCTGTTGTAAACCTCCTAAAAATCCCTGGTGATTTTCCAAATCCACCTGTTGTTGAATAATTAATTTTAATTATACTTATACATTGAAGATAATTTTGTATTAATCTATTTGACTTTTATAAGGGAAGCAAATCAATAACAAAACTACATCACTGAGACTAATGTCACTGAATGCAATAAATATAAAAAAGTAATATTACATATTTATCCACAAAAATTGAATTTAATCATTATAAAATTTGTCTTTGATTACTTCTGAGTAAGCAAAGAAGGGGAGTATTGATTATTTGTTTGAATGAGGTTTACCGCCATGCTTAAGGTCATTTCACTCATATGACGGCCCACCAGCCCCATGACTGGAGGAAACCAACTACAAGGCCGCTGGCAACATACAAAGTCAACACAGGACAATTACAAGAGAAGATCCAATACAAGGATGCAACAAACAGATTGGTAAAGGAATGTTGCCCTTACATTTGAGAGCACCAGGGCAACAAAAACACAAAAAGTTTTCATTAGGGAGTGCAAACAGCCATTTAGTTCAATTCAAAGTTGAAATGGCCATGACCTGTAATTGCCTTCTGAAAATTGTTTACAAATTTTCAATTCACCAAGGCATTACAAAGAAATTCATTGAGAGACAGAAAGATGAGGGTAATTTCAGGTTCCTGAAGTAGGGTACTAATGAAATGTCTTTGCACTCACCTCCCAGCCAAGGGCAGCCACAAAGTCCTCATAAGCTTTACTTCCTCCTGAGTTCGAGAGGATGGAGTTCTTATCCTCCTGGCCCTCAGCTACATATACCACAGCTATTTTATGAGTCTCACGGCTGTAAACACAGTTCAAAAAACAAATCTCATTTAATATATTTTAAAACGATGTTTATTTTTATTGATTGGAATTAAAGGCCGTACTTAAGGGTATTTCACTTAAATAAAATCCTACAGTCAATAGTTAATAAAGTCACCTGTAACGCTACACTCTTTTAAGGAAATGAATTCTACTCTAGGACTGTGGACTGGCGACTAAACACACAGGGTTTAGTACAAGTCATTTTCTTGATTAGCTTACTAAAAGTTTTTTGATTTACCAAAATAACTAACTTTACTGCATTTTAAAACCAAATAGATTTCTATGAATGGTAATGAATTGCTACATGGAAACCCCTTCACATTTTAAATAAAGTTCTGATTAATATTGAATTTCGATGAAATATTGAAAAGTGTTAGTTAAAAAGATAAATTTAGAATATTTATCAGCTAAAATTGTGTTTTTATTGAATTTCAGGGGCCTACACTCAACCCCTAAAAACAACAGCCTATTTGTTTTAGATTATTTTCCTTAGACCAAAATGTAAAACAGTAGATTCCAACCCTTTTAACCGAACATTGTAAGCAAACTTACCACTTCTGGCTGTCAAGATGTTTGAGTTCCCGTAACAGTTTATCACTCTTCTTGAGCAAATCAAAATCACACCTAAAGAAAATACAGAAGTATAATTTAATTAGTGACATGACCTTGACCCCTACCAATAGCAACACATCTTAAGTATCACCAAACAAAAACTTTCACACGAATCCTAATTTAAAATGAAATAAAATTTTAAGTTTTCTTTATTAGCAGATGTTAAAAAACCCAGAATTACTGAAAATTGTTTGTTAAATTGATAAATGCTCAATATTGCACTCAAGGGCATTGGACAAGCGAGAGGAAACCATAGCACTATGTCTATGTGTGAAACATACACCCTTTAGCAATAGGGCCTATTAATTTGTGTTCAACTTGAAAGAAAGCGTACCTTTTCTCCCAGGAGAGAAGACCCATTTGGTCAAGTAAAAGACGACACATGTGAAAAGGAGACACTGGTTCTGTAGAGTCGGTGGGCTTCTGGGGTTTGGCCAACATACTGTAATATACAATAACATGAATACTTAAATATACCACAAATACAAAACTACATAAATACTGCAATATACAAGAACAAAAATATTGAAATATACAACAACATAAATACAGTAATATACTATAACATAAATACTGAAATATACAACTATATACTGAAATATAAAACAATTTAGATACTGAAATATACAACATATGTACTGAAATATATGATAAAATAAAAACTGAAATATACAACAACATATATACTAAAATATACAAGAGTATAAAAAAATACATTTACACTGTTATATACAGCATCATTCATATTCAATGGTATACACAGTAACAACATTTTACATAGAGATTATATGCGTGATATGTGAGGATGTATCAGCTCGAGTTGTCTCAGGTCTGACTGCAGTACTAATCAAGCTCGAAGAGCAAGATTGATATGCAGTCCGACCTGAGACAACTAAAGCTAATACAACGATAGCTAACACACACTTTACATATAATCTGTTTATCTAATACCTTTAATGTTTCTCTAAAAGTTCGATTTTTGGGACAAATTTGACAAACTTTCAGTGAGGATCGCTTGACAGAGGCAAAATACTACTTATATACTATTTAATCCGAGATTTAAAATAATCCAATGTTTAATTGTGAAATCATATAATAAAACAGGATGTTTGATTTCCCTTTTTCAAACCTATAAAACTACAAGCATGATTGAGTATATGATTAAAGTATTCAAAAACACAGTTAGATTGTTTGATAATGAAATTTAAAGAAGAGCACAAGTTTGTTTTCCATTAGGATCATATTAGTACGCAGAAGGAAACCCCAGTGACTGAGCTGGCAGAGCACATGAATTACACACCCCAGAAAAACATGCGAAAAAACATAGTTCAATTTCAAACACCAACCAGCTGCTTTATTTCATATAATCATAATGTTTATTGGTTTTAATTAAAAAAATAAAACATAAATGGAAAAAATTATCCGGTTGCCAAGTGTTGAGGTCTGCTACAAAAAGTCGAGAGGTTTCCACAGTCCAGATAGGGGGCACTGTCATATCGACTGTAAGCATTAAAAGCAGTCCCATTTCAGACCGTACTTATATGAACCATCTGATACGGATAAATATATGATGCCTCTGTATCTGTGTGGTGAGACTCCTAGGTATATGATAAATATTGTTATAGACACTGTTTGATAGTTATTAATTGCAGTACTCAATGTTATTCCACTCATATGAACCAAATTATAGTAAACTTTAAAACATAATAATAGGGCAACATGTTAATCTCAAATTTAAACTTAAAGTGACCGGACTGCCCTAGCTTTGATAATTTTATTATAAAAAACTACATCATTTTTCTAAAATAGTAAGTCACAAACATTCAATTTTTTACACCCTAAACAAATCAGGACTGCTTCAATTTATAAAAATTTGTCCACAAATTGCCATTATCTTACAATTAAGGTCAAAGGTTGCACCAGTACCTAATAAAATTAAGAGTAAAATTAAAGTTTTAAATTTTATGACTATAACTTTTCAATCCGGAAGTGAGTGCCAATTGGAATAACATCAGAAAATCAATCTGTTACAGAGATTGACAAACATGTGCTTTCCCTTTAAAATTCCAGAAAAAAAAAATATCTTTTAAAATTTGCCCATAAACTACAAATCTGCAGGGTACTTAACGAATACCTTCAAACCATTCCTTGTGATGCTGTGAAACACCCATTATAAACAAAAATACCTAAGTTTTGAGAATTGGATCATTTTGATACATTGATTGATTGGTGTTTTATGCCATGCTTAAGGGTGGTTCACTTATATGACGCTGGTATATTCCAACAGTAATTGACACTAGCACAAGCAAGATGTGAAGCCAGAGGGCTCATTTGATAGAAAGTCTTAACAAAGACCAATTCAATTGATTGATTGATTGGGGACATCATGCTCAGGCTAAGTTCACTATCATTACAGTGATGTAATTCTAACACTAAACAGCTACCAAATGCAAGCGTTTAATATGAAGTGCTTTCCTCAGTTTAAAAAATGATGTCCTCCAGCCTCAGTTACGGTCGCATGAAAATTCCAAAACATGCAAACTGTTCTTATTCATTGGAAAGTATTTATTTCAAATTTTGGAAACTATTCTAATTTCTATAAAATAAAAATTCAATATCTTGTTATAGCAGGGTGCTCAGCATTTGTTGTGTTATTTTGAGCTCACTTAAAACAATACTAAGGATGGTGTTGACAATAAGGATTAACCCGTATAACAACAACCTAATTATTGTTTACATTATTTACAGTAGCGGAGTACATGTTTTAGTACATGTAGCAGATGCTTTTCCTCCAACATAGAACACACCAAATCATGTTCTGAAACGGGATATAAATAAGGGCACGCATATTATCAATGGCAATTTGAACATATTTACATTGAAAGAAAAATAATAGGAAAACCAAAACTGATTGAACTTCTCATGTTATTTTGTAGTTTTAGTACAAACCAGCATTTTTATAAACCTCAAAATGTACTCAAATCTAGATAGTTCTACTTGTTTTTTTTTGTGCAGTAACAAGTAAAAAATTATATACTTTAACCAACATGAAAATATGAATATCAAATTTACAACAACAACGCAAAACCTTAAAATTGATCCTATGCAGAATAATTTTGCAATTAAAGGTGTATAATTCCATTTTATAGACGACTATATCATTTAGGATAAATAATCCTGGGAAGATGTGTTCAATCTGTTCTTCCAAACAACACCAGCTTGTTATAATATCATATTACACTGATCAAAATCTTTCTATAATCATGATAGGATTGTACTGAAATAAAATTGAATGCAACAGGACAGAAGCAAAGATATATGTTGTTCACAATCCCAGAACGCAATAACTGTCCTTGTGTTACAGTGTATTGCGCTGATATACAGTGTTCATTTACTATACATAATGCACTTTTACTATACACTACAGTGCTGAATTACTATACACTACAGTGCTCATTTCTTATACACTATACAATAACCATCACCATCATAGTTCAAAGGGGACATGGGTAAAAATAAATAAGACTCTCTTTCATGTGTTCCCATGAATTAATAAGTTATGTGCATGACTTAAATAACGTGTTCCTCGATGTAATATGTCCATTTGACGAAATATGTTGACACAATATGTCATGAGCACGAGACAAAGATAAGTCATTATTTATTTCTCCCTATGTCCCTTTTACAGCTTCGTAAAATGTACATGTACTGTGACTTTTGATGGGCTCCACATGGTTATTTGATCAAACCAATGCTATGAAATTGTTAAAGCCTAAGTGCACTTTAATACCCAGTGGGGACCACTTATTGGACACACTCCAAGGTAAGACATAAACCAAAAGTTTGTATTTATGGCTCCTGCCTTTCTTAGGTCAAATGGCTTATTTTGAATTGCTCAAGTTTTGGTGACACGAATGCATAGAAGTGACTTCAGAAGTTCAAAATAAGCATTTCGACCTAGAAAAGGCAAGGGTCGATCACAAACTTTTAGTGAAAGCAACAGAACTGCTGGTAAGTTTTATAAAATGGCAATGGAATCGTAACGAGAAAGTGTTAAATACCCTAGGTGACTACTAAATTTTGGTTATTTGTTTTATTTGTCAATTTTCCATTTTCAATCATCTCGTTATAACCTCAACTGGAAGGCCTAACAAGCGGAGGCCTACCAGCCAGATACAAGTGTGTGCTTAAACACAGCAGAAAACAAGGGGAAACCTCCTAAAAACCACTCAGTGATTGTTGGAGTGACCTTACATATCTGAGGTAGAATGGTCAGTTGAACCTGTGAGTGGTACATCAGAGCAGGACGCTAACTACTGAACCATGGTCACAGGACCATTACAGTGTCAGAATTCACAACTCAATATATTGTCAAGTAATATATCAGAGAAACAAATTTATTTGTTTGTTTAATTGGGTTTATCGCCGTATTTCAATATATGTCACTCACATGACGGTGTGCCAGCCCAATGGGTGAAGGAAACCACCCTCAATGCCACTGGCAACAAACACACACAAGACAGGGTAAATACAGGACAATCTCTGGATGAAATACTAAGAGATCACAAACAGATTGAATTCATGTATCCCCTTAGCTCTGGGAGCACAAAGGCAACAGGAAGCTCCCTACAATGACCCGCAGAGAAACAAGTCAATCAGCATCAGTAAACAATCACATCATCTCCATGTAAAAACCATGTAATGAGGTAATCATTAAAGTGTATTGAAGTGGATTTATCTCATTCAAGAAATATAATTATTCATTGTCAATGTGTACTTAAAAGTTACCATGGACTAGTGGTAGCATTGAGTATTATTTTACAATATAGAAATAAAATCCACAACGAAGCTGACAGAACTCAGAAAGATTGTTATGTGAACCACTGGCTAAAACCACATAATGAACAGACAACAACACAATAGTTACACATCAACTTCTTAAAGCAAGTGTAATTATAAAGCCAGAATAAAGTGGTGAACAGATCGATTGATTGACTGGTGAAGAATGCAGTGCTTATGGTGTTTCACTTATATGGGAGAACAAAAAGACCACACTACCACAATCATAAAATGTTTATTTTGTTCGAAAATTGATGTTCCTCCAGTGCTAAGAAAATACAGCATGCCTGAACTGGACTCCTTCTGTTTGTGTTGTGGGTAGAAAGTGTGTGCAAAAGAAAAGCTGACAAAGAATTTTGCTCCAAGCATGAGACAAAAACTAAATATTTGCGGTCATATTTTTTTAAATAACTGATTTATTGTGTCACATCACTATAGTTTTTTATAGTCCTACTTCTTTTATATGTAATCCACACAGTCTAAATTTTTGTTGAAAACTTGCCTAATGCTGGTGATTTCCCTCCTGTGAACTCCTACACCAAGCAATTGTAACTTGTACTTCCATGTAGCCCCTATGCTACACTTTGTAACCAATAACTTAACTTCTAAGTAGTGCCAATGTTAAACTTTGTAACGGGTAACTTAATTCCCATGTAGCACATATGCTTAACTTTGTAACTGGTAACTTAACTCTGATGTAGCCCCTATGCTAATCTTTGTAATAGGGAACTTAACTCATTTGTCGCCCCTATGCTAAACTGTTTTAGGGGTAACTTTACTCCTATGTAACCCCTATGCTAGACTTTCTTACAGGTAACTTAACTTCCATGTTGCCATGTTGCCCTTTTGCTTAACTGTGTAACTGGTAAATTTAATCCCATGATGCCCTATATTTAAACTTGTTATGGGTAACTTAACTCTCATGTTGCCTCTATGCTGGACTTTGTAACGGGTGACTTTACTCCATTGTAAAATAAACTCCCATTGGAAAGCTTTTGTAACTGAAAACTGAAATGTGCATAACTCTTACCCCGAATCTTTTAGAACATATAAATTATCTTCAATGAACGAAACCGTACAAGTACAACTGAACTTACACCTTTAATTTTTTTTATCTCCTTCACCAAACTTTTGTAACATGTAATTACACTTCTATGAACATGAACTGACAACTGGGAATTGTAACTGAACTTCCTTCCTAGTGATCTCCTACACCAAACTTTTGTAACATGTAATTACACTTCTCTGAACATGAACTGACAACTGGAAATTGTAACTGAACTTCCTTCCTAGTGATCTCCTACACCAAACTTTTGTAACATGTAATTACACTTCTATGAACATGAACTGACAACTGGAAATTGTAACTGAACTTCCTTCCTAATGATCTCCTACACCAAACTTGAAGATGAGCCCCGATCCCAAAGTTTTATATTTTCAGAAAGATGTACCTGAACTTGCATGTAAATGAGCTCCTATACCAAAGTTTTGTGACTGATATTAACTTAAGATGCAAATATTTTCTTTACAGTATTCTTTACTGTGTTACTCTTGACCTTACTCTGACCAATTGCAATCTCACAGACAATTTTATTTTGTTCTGTTTGATCGGGGTTTAACATCATACCCCAATTGTTATTTCACTCGCATGACAGTCCAATGGGTGAAGGATATCACCTTTGACCTTACTGACAACAAACAATGCAAGACAGGAAAAAAGTCACAAAACAAAGACAATCAAAAAGACATTGGCGTCCTGTTGCCCCTTAGATTTGAGAGCACCAGGAAAGCTCCTATCTAACCGCCCTGTGAACTGTGAACTGAGATTTAAGTTGAAAGCATGCAATGAAGTGGCGATCCTCCACGGTGTATGGTGTATAAACAGGTGATATACAGTGTGATAATTTCTCCCACATCAATGAAGACATTTTGAATAGAAAACTTACGGAAACCTCTCCGAAGGACTGATTAGTAAAATAAATAATTTTAAAAATTACAAAACACATAATATTCATCATGCGCACAAACTTAACAGCAGTTTAAAACTTAAAAGTTTTTGGTGGTTTTTTTTCAGAAGGTTAAGGCAATTAAAGGTGTTGCAAAAATATCCACTTGATAAGGTCTTATTGTAGGCTTACATTTTTGGTATTACCGGCAAACAATTTGAAAATAAAGAAATAGACAATTATTTTCTGCTAAATGTATCAACAAACTGTACTTTACAAAAGTAGTGTAATTTTTAAAAAAAAAGCTAACTTTAATTCTTTTTTTAAGTTCTTCATGAGATGATAGCATAATTAGAAATGATTAGAAATCAATCTTAATGAAGATAACGATTTTTGGCATTACACTACTTATGCATTATGTTGAACTTTTTATTGGAACTTAAAAGTTTTTAAAAAATCACACTAGTAACATATATGATTTCAGAAATCCGTTAACCAGAAGTGTGGAACTCTGTAATCCGTAGTGAAGATGGCATTGTTTCCTTCGTCCATGTTATAAGAAATAAGGAGACATAGAGTATAAGTTGTGTGCAGTCAGTTAGCAGAATTGTCTCCCAAAGCCGGTTACAATTTTAATTGGTTACTCTCGCCAAGCATTGGAAGTTATCAATGACTAGTTCGGTCTGATTCTTTACTCTTGATTTTCGTAATTGGTCAGCAGATTGTGGATCACCTCCATAAGAGGACAGACTTGTTTGCCATTTTATTATATGGTTGCCATATATAAGATCGATCTTATTCATAACTTTGTTGTGATTTATTTCCCACAATATTTTATTGTTGTCATTTTTTATATAAACACCAAGAACATACACAATAAATTAGTTTCATTGTGATAGAAGTCTGGATTTTCATTGCAACTATTCTGGCAGTCCACAAGCAGTGGCTATTTTGACACAGGAAACTCCCAGGATTCCTCATGTCATATTTTTCGTGCAGCATGTAGCTGAATAGGCTGTTTTTGGACACGATGCCATACACGCTACTGATATGGGCATTGTACACTTCTAGTTAATGGACTTCTGATAATATGCATTCATTCTTTGGGGAAATTCTTGAAATAATAGAAAAATATTTAGCCTAGTGTTATTCATGTACTTCAAATGGACTTACTTTGCGTCGGATTTGTGCGTGTTATAGAAGCGAGCCTCTGCGTCTTTTTGTGTGCAGACCATGTCGCCCATGAGAGTCTGGGTGTCCACTTGAATAGTCTCTGGTAGCGGTGCAGGAATGTTCAGGGCTTCCCCAGCTATCAGGTGACATTCAGGGCTAGTCTGACCTATATACTCCAATAACTGAGAAATACAAACAAAACATTATTCAATACAAATTGTTTTGTTTTACAAATAGATTAAATAGACTGATTGCTTAGTGCTTAAGGGTTTGTTTGTTTGATTAGGGTTTTTTCAGCCCAATTGATTATGGAAACCACCCTATATGCCACTGGTAACAAAGAGATTGATTAGTTGATTGGTGTTTATTTCCGTGCTAACGGGTATTTCACTTATTTGAGCGCGGTGTATTCCAACAATAATTGACACGTTTCCATAATGTTGGAAAGTTAATTTTCCTCCAGCGCTAAGTATAAAGACAGCATTGCTACTCTTCAAACAAACTACCTCTGGCCAGAGGGTGGTAACAAATAGAAGACAATCCCAAGATGCAACCCAGACACTACACAGTGTTGTCCTTCAGTTGGGGCTGGCAGCTCAAAGTGCTATTAATTTTGATCCTCTATTAGATGACATCATGCCACGTTAAATGTCTACCTCTAATCTGCTATTTGTTATTTAATCTGTTGTAAGTGACTAATAGCAACTTATGTCTTATTAGAACATCAAATGTAGTCCATGTATAGTCAGGCATGGTATGACATCATTAAATTAAATGATAATGATTGATTGGTGTTGAACTTTACACCACGCTTATGGGTAATTCACTTATATGACAGCGGTTAAACTCTAAAGAATGAACAGCAGCACAAGCATAATGTGAAGTGTTATATAGAAATGCTGTATTGGGAAATTAATGTTCCTCAGTTGTTTGTTTGTTCGTTTGACTGGGGGTTTATCGTCAACGTCGCTTAGTCACTTATTTCACTTATATATTACACTTTCACACTGTCTCTTGCCCAATTACGGTGGAAAACCGAGAGGAAACCTCGTAAAAAACACCCCCACGATTGCCGTTGCCACACTGTGTGACTTATTCATATACCTGATGGTCGACATACGGAGTCTATCCCATGGACGGTACATTGAAGTAAGATTATTAAGCCCACATGCTAACCACTCAGCCACAGCTGCGGGCTATGTTCCTCAATAGCCCACAGTATACATGAAGTATACTGTCCTTAGCCAGAGGGCATATTCAATTAAAGCATTATTCTGCAATAACATAATTTTGTGAATAGGACCAAACTAAAAACAATTGTTGCTTACATCATACAGGTTGTCATCTCCAGGTCTGGTGTTTTGATACAGTGGCAGACTGGAGGCTGACCTCAGGGGTGGAGGCTCTGGAGTGTGGGTGGTCTCTGAATCAACTGTCACCAAGGGCTCTAAAGCACCCTCTGAAGGCACAGCACGAACAGTTTGTTTAACAGATTCTTCTGAAATAAAAGACAAAGTTATTTTAGACTGTTTGTTTGTCTGATTGGTGTTTGGCATCATACTCAATGGTATCTCCCTTCTATGATGACACTGTCCATTTACACCGTTTCTTGGTTTAATAGTGGAAAACTGTAAGGAATCTTAAAATAATAATGCTGGAGATTGCCGGAGCCACATCATATGACTCACTCATGTCGCTTAGGGTGGCAGATCTACTCAATTCTTCAGATTAAACAACGCTCACAAGCCATCTTAAATTTAAATGTTTATTTATTAAACGAGATAATGATTCTGATACATGTAAAACAAATTTCATAATCTGTGCATGAGAACCCTGAAGACTTCTGAAAAGGAAAGACAATAGAGGTTTCATTTCTTTCTTTCATCATCATCTAAGATTTAGGATGCAATTTTTTTTGTCTTATTTTTGTACAATTACCACTGCATTAGGTTGTTTGTTTTATTTGGGGATTAATGCCATTCTTTCCACCAACATGACACATGCAAGCATAATGGGTGACAGAAACCACCCTGGAGGCCACTGGCAACAAACAAGCACAAGACAGAGCAAAGACAGGACAATCACAGGATTTAATACCAGACATCACAAACAAATCGGCCTCATGTTGCCCCTTAGCGTCTTGAGCTCCAGGTCAACAGGAAGCTCCCATCCAACCCTCCACGGGTCCAAAAGATGTAAAGGAACTCAATATTAGTGTCACTGACAATACACAACCCAAAGAGACAAAACAAGCATAGAATATTAACAGTTCAACAGATAACACATCAAGATCGGTAACCTCTTCAAACCACCTGCTTCAGAGTACAATCAGCTTCTGGAGTTTTAGTTTGTCTGATTGGGATTTTATGTTGTACTCAAGCATGTCAAACACACTTAATTGCTTTACTTTAAAAATGTGTGAAGAGAAAGAAAAACATTGATATGGCTCTTATTCAGGGGCTGGTTGCTGGAATCATGCTATGTTGAAGGTCTATCTCTAAGCCGGTATTAGCGATTTAATCTGGTGTTAGCGGCTAATAGTCTTTCAAAAAATTGCTGCAGAAGTGGGAAACAAAAATGAAAATGAAATAAATAAAATTTACCAATATCATGACATTATTTAACTATTTTGAACCATTAAAAAAGAAAATGGTCACTTCTTCAAATTTTTCAAACACTTTCTAAAATAAACTTTGAAACATTTCTGTGGCTTTATTATCTCAGAAATAACATATCACTTCCTCAAAACTATTTATTGCACCCAGAGCCTCTATCTACAGCATCCTGCCCCCCTCTGGTTATGGCTTAAGGGTCCACCTCACATGGGACATCAACTTTAACCGGATATTAAGATGGAATTAGAGCTTTTAGAGAGCAATAAATCAATTTGGCCACTCCAATCTACACCTTCTTTTCTCGTAAATTAGAGGATTCCATTGGTTGAAGGATGTTTGAATAGCTAGAGGCACTCTAGGGACCCCCTAATTCACGGCTTCACACACTGCCTCCAGCATTTAACTCATTCCCAGTGTGATAATAAAATCTGTGATCAGCCGGTCTAATCGGAGCTTCAATTAAGCTAAGAGGTTTGGCTGTGAGATATTTATAAAGCCTATTTAGTGGCTGACCAAGGCGTCCGTCTTCCAACTAAACTGACCACTTAGAACAGCCTCTTCAGTGTAATACCTTAACGGTCAAGCATGTGGATTAATTAACAGAATTAAGTGTTAATTCCATCAATTAGACCAGGTAATCAACAAACACTTGTCACAATTCTAGTTGGAAATTGTGCCAGTAATGAAATTTAAAGTTATTGATCAGTTTTATGATCAAATCAAACTCTTAAACATATTACTGCTTTTCTGATTTTCAGAACAAATTAGTTATTTTTTTCTTGTTTAAATCTCTACCCTAAGTTAATTCTTTAAACGATGCTCAAAAGATTTTTTCAAATTTATAATTTTTGACCAAACCAATAATATGAAAATAGCTGTTATAAAAAGTCCAATTTTCCACTGGAATAAATTTGACAAAACTTTGATCATTATAGAATGAATGTACACTAAATGATGCTATATGCGTTTAAAACAAAAAAAAAATCTTCAAAATTATAGCCAATCTTTCCTTGTGTCTTGCCTGTGTGATTGTATTGTCTTTGCTGTTTGTTTGGAAAATGGCTTACTCCAGATAATTCCCCTTTGTCTAAACAACAGAATGGCAACAATAATAATATATTTTCTTATTATGCCTCAATTTATTCTGTGTGCATTCCTTTGTTTTGATTATCTTACAATAATGAGGTTATATCATTTGTCATCACATTTTTCGCAAGAGCTTAAATTGGCCATGAAAAGTTTGTTCAAAGTTGTGTATTGCACTATCTACGATATAGACAATAAAGATCACAGATTAATGGACAACCTATTCTCACTTTCTTAAGTCAGAATGAGAAAAAAACAAATATTATCGAGCAAAAGACTTGGAGCTGTATTTTATTACTTTATTTTTGTTATAATGCAATACACGTGTATATAAGTAAAAAGTATTTTAAAAAAGTATATACATCTTGCAATATGTTGATCTATTTTGCTGTACACTGTTAGATTAACAAGATTTTATCATTTTACAGATTTAACATTTGAATAGTACACCTGCATTGGAAATTCAAGAGAATTTGTTTGTTTGATTGACGTTTAACATCATACTAAAGGTTTTTTTACTTATATGATTACACATTGTCCACTTCATACGGTTTCTTCCCTTATTACGGTGGAAAACTGGAAAGAAACATTGTAAAACCAACCACTGTGGAGCCACAACATGTGACCTACTCGAGGGCAACAGACGGACTCCATCCTTAGGATTAGTAAGTGCACACGCTTACCAATTAGCCACGGTCGCAGGCCTGTCAGCTTGGGAGAATGTCTATGGTGTTCAAACTTCACGGCGTTAACTTCATCTGAAAGTTACACCTTATATTTTGGAAATCAAAGACCTTTAATTGAGTTCCTACCTTGTGTGAGGTATTGTCTCTGACACCATGGAGGTCCATATAATATAGAGTTCTCCCAGCAGAACTTTCCACTAAGATCTCGAAGAATAACCCTAGCGACTGTGTTAGCTGTTGTTAGGCCTGCTGTCACACCCCCACCTGGTACATCCACCTGTAAATTACATCAAGTTGTTAGTTTCTTTCATTCAGGTTTATTTTACTTATATGACTGTATGCCAGCCCAATGGGTAAAAGAAACAAGTCGTCGTCCAGGCAACAAACAACATGACAGGACAATCACAAAACACAATGCCTGTCATTCGATTAAAAGGTTATTTCACTTAAATGATGACCAGGCAAATAGGTGGAAGATGCATAGCATCAGGACAATGTTGCCCCTTGGATTAGAGAGCAACTGAGCAGAGGAAGCGACCAGTTTAACGGTAACACTAGCTGTCCAAAATATGAAGCAGTACAATGAGTAACAGTTGATTGATTGATTGGTGTGTTACGCCATGCTTAAGGGTATTTATTTTATATGACAGCAATATAAATCAACAAATATTGACACTAGCACAACCATAAAATGTGAAGTGTTTTGATGCTGTTGGAAAGTTAATCTTCAGGCAGTCAGAGCAAAGAAAAGGCAGCGTCATTACTCTTCAAACAAACTGCCCTTAGCAAGAGGGTGCATATATTTCTATGGTTTCCATATCTGAAGTGTCAATAAACCTGATTGATTTATTTATTGATTGATTGATTGGTATTTAAAGCCATGCTCTAAGGTTATTTCATTATATGATGGTGAAGAACTCCAACAATAGCCCCCAAAACACAACCATAAAGACGTAAAACGTGAAGCATTTTGTGCTTGTTTCACTTATAAAATAGCAATCTACTACATGGGTAAATAGCAGTTATACAACCATAAATAGTGAAGCATTTTGTAGCATGGAAATATTCATGTTCATCATTTGTTTAGTCTATGCTTAGATTGATTGATTGATTGGTGCTGTGCCCAAGGCTATCTCCCCTATATGACGTCGGTGTATCCAAAAATAATTGCCACACTAAAACAACCATAAAATGTAAAGTGTTTTGATAACTTAGAAAATTAATGTTCCTCCAGAAGTATGTCTTTACTTGGAACATACTGATGCCCGCTATAGGGCTCTATGCTTGGAATATACAGGCCTTTGTCAGAGGGCAACTACTTTAACTATTGCAACACCCTCAAAGAGTCTGTTCTCTCCAGACTAAATGTTACATGTTTATATATAAAAAATTGTACTAAAACAAATAATGTTTGTTTGTTTCATTGGGGTTTTACGTCGTACTCAAGGGTATTTCACTTATATGACGACGTACCAGTCCAATGGAAGAAGGAAACCACCCTCAACACACTGGCAACAAACAAAGACAAGACAGGACAAATACAAGACGCAATACAGACACTACAAACAGATCGACTTCCTGTTCCCCTTTAGCTCTGAGAGCACCAGGGCAACATGAAGCTCCCTCTAACCACCCGTCTAAAACAAAAAATGACTGAACTTTTAAGTTACTGTGATTGAATTGGATTATACCGACATCGAAGGCCAGAATTATTACAAAATAGCTAAGGATATATACTTGCTAATAAATAAATGTCACAAAGTAAAGAATTAAAAATAATTCTGATGTAAAAAAACTTTTGAACTTTAACTTTATTTTCCCTGCAACTTCGAACAGATGGTGTTCTTACTCTGCCACAGTTGTTGAGATTGTTTGTTTGTTAGGGGTGCATGCTCATAATGCACACTTGGAAAACCAAGATGAAACATCATAGAAACCATCCCAGTCATTGTTGTGACCACATCATCTAGCTTCCAACCTCAGTAGTTAAGAAAATATATATGTATTTGACTTACCAGAGCTGGGAGTTCCACATATGATATTAATGTCTTGCGGTTCAACACAAAAAACTGAAAGAAAACAAAACATGTTTGACAAATTTAATTGGAAGAAGCTTGTTCTCTATTAAAATTTCAACATTTCTAATGCATCTGTGAGTATACCAACAACATTATTTTCTGATTATCATTAATGCACGAGTATTTAGAATCCAAAAAATATTAGCCTATCTCAATGTTCTGTGTATGATACCCGGGGGAAGCAGGCTGTTCACATTTATAAAAATATTACATTGTGTGTTTGTTTGATTGGGGTTTAACGTCATACTTAAAGGTATTTCACTTATATGATGACAGATTGCCCATTCCATGCTGTTTCTTGATTAAATACAACAAAACTCCATAGGAAACCTTTCACAACATCACCCAGCAATCGCCAGAGCCAAACCTTTTACAACATCCCCCAGTCGGAGCCACATCATAAAAATCTAAGAAACTTGAATTTCATAGTGTGGCCCGGCTATATTCCACAAAGCTAATTCTTAGTATTAAAGTCACTTTCAATAAAATATTTGGACATCTGACCTAATTTGGGGCTATAAATATACATGAGTCATCATTAACCACAGGGTAGCATTGTGATTATCAGGCCAATATATAATATTTCTAAATTCAAAATTACTTGATTTAAAAAATTTTCAAAAATTAAAAAAAAATTGCTCCAGTAATAAACCTCTCTGTGTAATCTGCCCTTGAAATGTTGTGGTTTTCAAATATGTTGAATAATCAATGCTGACATAATTTTCAGTCATAGTGTCAGGTCTGTATTCATAGCTTGTTTCATTTATAAAACTTTATCACAGGAAAAAAAAATCAATTTATTAATAACTCTATCAAGTGGTTAACAACACTACTATTACATTTTTGTAGGATTTCTCGTTGTAGTGAACATCACTAAAATGTTGGTGCTGTATGTAAAATGTAAACTGGACTTTTAATGACCCACATTTGATATTTTAGTGAGGTCAGTATTAAACATAAATCTATATTAAAACACTGTGCATCAATTGAATATTACTTTATTCCCAATATTTGTTCACTTTCTGTTTTGCACATTGATAATTTTTAGTAGCTTGGATCATTGTTTATCTGCTTAAAGTATTAATTAATGTATTTACATATTTAATTTATTTACTTTTTATTTACTCGCATGAAATAAATTATTTTTCTTTTTTTTTTTCTATAACCAAATTTTTATTAAATTATTTGAGAAACAGTAGAGATATAGTAAATCAAATAGTAAATCAGCATAATTTTGCTGATATTTTAATTTTTATTTTAATCTTTTGACATTTTTATGTATTGAAGCAGATTATACAACTTTCATTACTTAGTAATAGAGGAAGGTTAATATTATAGAGATACTTAGTGAACTTTTATCCATTATCTTTTTTTTTTGTTTTTACTTAACAGGGATAGCCTGGTGTTAAATGAAGTGATCTCTTATCTGTTGATGATTAGAGTCTTGAGGTAGAGTCTGTGTGTAGGATTAGTCAGGGGTATTGATCTTAATGGCTGCAGTCCTTATCAAACAGATCGGCCCAGGAGAAAACTGCACAAATAATTACCATCAATTAGTGGACTATCGCCAGCTAGCCCGGCTCCATGACAAACAAAGACCTTGTATGCGTGTGTCGCCCGAGATTCTGATCACTCGATATGACAGACAGACATCTAATATTGTTAGTGCTTCATAGGAATCAATAAAAAACAATACGCGTAACAAAACAAGATAGCGCAGTCCAGTTCTCGGTTAACAACAGAAATATTTTCCGCTTCCTGAAAAGGATGTTTAAAAGCTTAACTGGGCAGTAGAGATAGAAAGACCAATATTTCCCACTTTAAGCTGATTCCAGCTGACATGGGATCACAAAAGACACAGTTCTTCAATGGAAAACAACGGCTGGCCCATGAATGCAATCAGAACATTCCTTAGGAACAAGGGGACTAAAACACACGGCTGAATTAGTCCAAAGGGGAAATGAGATTTTTTCAACATGGAAAAAAAAGAAAAAGCGGAAAGAGCGAGTGCTTGGAAGGGGAGTGACTGCAATACAATACCCTATCCACATGTTACTCTGCATTATTAACACTAAATCAGAGTGAAGCCGTGGAGAACAATACAACACCACAATAGGTGACACAAGGCATACACCATCAATTACACTGCCTGTCTAATAGCCAACCACCATAAATTACAGCGACCACTTGAGGCAGGAGAGACTAGCAGAGAAAGGAATTAGCAAGCATTGGCTTGTTGAGGGAATCCTAGATTTTATCTCCCATATCTCAATGGTTGGTCTAATAATAGAGTGCTGGAGTCAGTAGAATGACAACATCCCCCATCTCCCACTAGGGACACCCATTTTACTCCCCCTCCCACCAACCCCTCCTCAAATCCTTACATTTGCATCAACTTCTCTAATAAAATTATAACATTCTTGTTGATATACATTTTTAAGATTGTGGAAAAACTCACTTTAAATTTCCCTGTACTTATTAGAATACAGTTTACACTGAATTAATTTTGACTAATTCGTTGATTAGTGGTTAACACAGAACTTAAAGGTATTTTACTTTTATAACTGCGGTGTACTCCTAACCGTAGTAGTACCAGAGTTACAACCATATATATGAAGTGTTTTGCTTTGTTATAGCTGCAATATGAAGTATAAATAGCATGATAAAGGCCTTAGTCAGAGGGGGAATAAATCATTCACCGATTATTTATAAATCTGTAATGATCATAGGCTACTTCAAAAGTGCTGCTGCTTAGAAATGAACAAATAAAGTAATTACACTTCATACTGTTTTGTATTTTAATTAGTTTTTTTGTATCTTTTGAATATCACACGTCTGTAAAGAATTGTCACCATTGATCCACTAACACATCTCAT
>JAQQZZ010124912.1:0-14252 GCA_030265115.1 Mopalia vespertina
ATTGGGCTGGCACGTCATCATATAAGTGAAATACCCTTGAGTATGACGTTAAACCCCAATCAAACAAACAAACAATCTATAATAAACTGAAATGTGCAGACCTCGCATTGACCTCAGTAAATTGTATTTTGTAGATGCTGTTGTAAGGACATCATACTTCAAGTATTTCCATCCAAAGGAAGTCTTAGTATCAAATGGAATTTTAAACAGGTATTTTGGGTGAAAGATGGTTTGTTAGTCATAATGAATAGTTCCTATAGTAAAATTGAAATGACAGAAATTAAAATAAAAATAAAGTTTGGCCATTATTATAAATAATAATAGTATCTTTATTAAAAGAAGAAATATACGCAGTGAAAACATTTCTTTGTTCTTCCCTGTTGTCCTCATAAATTGGAAAAACATGAATATTGAAAAAAATTATTAATATCGAATATTAATAATATATTCAGATTAAGTAGCTACTGGTAGTAATACAGACTGTTTACAAGAACGCTCCCTAAATATATTGGAAAGGGTACTGAATCACCATAACATCAAACAAAGGAAACGATAATATTAGAAAATTAGGTTCACATTTGTCTGTTTTTCAGGTCAATCTGTGAGCTAGCTGGTAAAAGTATCTCTCATTTAACAGAAGAAGAATCCTCTACACCACAGTAAGTAGTTTATCTGAGCTAGAAATACGCTTTTGTGCAGCAAGTTATTCCATTCAGTTAAAGTATTTACCAAATTACTCGATTCTGTTTTTCGTATATTGTGCTAATAGTTGACATCCACTTTTATGTATGGAAATTTTAAAATGTGGTCAATTTATTTTACTGCTATTTTCTTTTAGAAATGAAACTGTGCTTGATATATATTAACATCTAGAATTTCCCATGATAAATGAGATTTGAGCATAAAGAGAAAGACTTGATTCTTGACTTAATTGATTCCTAATGTTATTGTAGGTTATCGTTCCTGTATCCATACGGAGCCACATTGAATGTTATCAAACCCTCAGTGGCGGTCATGTCTACTGGACCAGTATCATTCCCACTGAACAGACCAGTTTGTGCCATGTACTCCGCTAAGGTAAACAAAATTAAGATCATCTGAAAGTTATTGAAGCGGGTTATTATCCGCACTTTGGCATGTGATGAACTCTAATGCATCTAAATTTCTAACCACACACTAAACCCTGATATATGTGAAATATAAGCTCCTTTATACAATAAATGGCTGCATAATGGACCATGTGGCTCAAGGCAGTATTTTGTAATCTAAGTGAGTTACTTATTTTTATTGTTTAATTCCAACTGTACACCTTACACCGTTTTAGTTGCCGTTCAGTACATTTTGTTTGTTTCATAATATATTCCATTTGTGTGATAATTGACAGTTCATACAAGTTAAAATGATTTCTTCCATGTTTCAGTATAATAAGGGTAAAATAGCTGTGATAGGATCAACACATATGTTCTCAGACCAGTACCTAGATAGAGAAGAAAACAGTAAACTCATGGTAAGAAATTAAAAGCTACATGTACAATTAAAAGAATTGTTTTTATTTTTTAAATTCATTATCTGTGGCTTTCATAAATTTTCAGGATTAATATCCACCTTCTTTTGACTTAAAGTTGTTTCTTAAGTACATGTATGGTGAATGAAACAAAGAACAATGACTGTCCAATGCAGATTTAGAATAGAATAATTCTTTAACTCAGAAATCTGTACCAAAGAATTCTGTCTTATAGTAAGATTTAGATATATTCAAGTGTTTGTATATATATCCATACAGTATGTCCTATATTAATTAATTTCAGTTAAATAATTTTCTATTGAAATATATATTTTTTCTCATTTGAAGGATGTACTGATACGGTTTCTCACAACAGATGATGTTCCATTGAATCAGATAGATGCTGATGACCCAGAGGTAAACTTGTATAGGCATATGCTGTGGGGCCATTCCCTGTCAAATCAACCAGTTTTCTGAAAAGTGCCTGCTGGACCCTCTCAGATTTTGGTGAAACTCCATCATAATAATCCATTGTGTGAAAAATCAATACACAAAAAAGATTAACCTCATTCGATGTTTGGTTTCCGAGATACAGCCTCCTGAAATTTGCTCAAAAACCTCATGAAAACGTGTGAATGTTTTTTTCTCTCTAACTTTGGAAGCTTATAACTTGGGATTGAAACAGCTATATAGCTGAAACTTTGTATCCTAGCTTGTTTTATCCCAAATTGCCAGAATATGGCCCCAGATTACCCACCCCCTTTCCTTTTCAAATTATATGCACCCAAAGTAGCCATTTTGTTCAGTCGCACATGATTTTGGTGATTTCTGAGGTCAACCTGAGGTAAATCAAGTCATTTGTAAAGGAATGGCATCCATCCAAAGTTGGGTCTAGGAGAAAAATGCCTTCCATCTCGACAATGGATCACCATGTGGACAGTTAAAACTTTTTCTTAAATTTACCCCAGTTGCATAGATATATTAGATCTGCTCATCAACATTGTTGATCCATTGTCCATTGTCGAGATGGAAGAACATTTTTCACCCAGACCCATCATTGATGTAAAGTTACATCTTGTAGATCAATGCTCCTCTGGTTAAGGGCAGTTTGTGTGCAGTGTAACAATGCTGTCTTTTTGAAAAAGAATTCATCAGGACACAAAATCAATCAATCATAAATCTTGATGTCCCATCATTCGTGACTCCGCTAGTAAATTAGCAAATTCTTACTTTTCTCTACCACCTGGTTCGACAGGTACACGGAAATGGGGCACAAAGCATCTGGTGCCTTTTTAATGTTTTGGGTGGTGTGATATGTGGGGCTGTGCCCAGTCAGACTACTATGGCTGCTATCCACCATCTTAAATTTATTTACAGATTTGTTGGGTTTTCTGACATCTCATACATGTCCTGTGTCAGAATGGTGTACATTTGACGTATTCTTCATTCAAAAACATCAACTATTATTATAATTTCAAAAATAAATTAATTTGTCCCTGATTTTATCTTGCTTTTGCAACATTCAAAAACATCAACTATTATTATAATTTCAAAAATAAATTAATTTGTCCCTGATTTTATCTTGCTTTTGCAACTTTTCTTTGCAGGTAGCTGACTATAATATGTTACCAGACATAGCTAAGTTAGCTGAGGAGGTTAAAACTTGTCTGCAGGAAGGGGAGGATATTCCCAGGGATATAACAACACTCTTTGATAACTCTCTCTTCAAGTTAGACACATCATTAGTGCCAAAGGCTATTGAGTGAGTACACTGATATACAGCCGTATGACCGTCAAAGAATGTTTGAAGAGTGCATGAGGGTCTGAAAGTCACGTCATGTGATTTGTGACATTTCAAGTCATTTTTTCCACTTCCAGGTACATGTATCATCTCCATTCTATCTAGTTCAACCAAAAACGAAAATAAAAGAGATGCTAATTCTCCTGCCCAGTCCCATGGCTGAACCCAGCAGCAACACAAAATACAGCTGTGAAGGATCAGTATTCAAAATAAAGCGACAGTTTGAATGAGAAACCCAGAGGTCAAGTAGAAGAGAACAAAACTTACATGGAGAGAATGAGACTTACTTGCCCTTTTACCACAGATCAATTATCGTGTTTAGCCTTTTTTTGGTCATTTCTGGATAATAATCATAAAATTGGTCATGAGTTATATATTTATAATAATAATAACTTTAGTTAGTTTATCGGAGAAGAAACTGTGTTATGATCATAAACATAATACAGTTGTCTTTAGTGCTGTCAGTTAACAGTTAATGAACCTGGAATTTAATTTTTGTCTGTCATTTCAGAGCGTATGAAGAAACCAATGTGAAGCATGATCCTTTAACACTGATCACCCCATCATTTGAGACCCCTCTCCCTCCAATGAACCCCGCTGTAAGTCAAACAAATATTTTGTCTACTCCTGACAATAACTAGTTTTTACATTTAGGCCTTGTGACTATTTTCAGTACACTTGTCAATTTTAAGAAAATTAATGTTGAACTTTAATGTTGAACCTCATCACCAATTTCAGATCACGTTATGGGTATTGGCGTGAATATCTTGCCCCCATGGCAAAGGGCAGTCACATTTTAGATACTGTCATGTCTGTAATATACCTTGAGCATGACAAACACAGTCAATCAAACTAGTTTCTGTATGCATTTTGTCAGAATTCAAATGGAAACATGTTGTGAGTCCACACCATCTTGGTCTCCAGGTGGTAAACCATTATTTTTCAGTATATTTTGTCGGCATACTTTCATTAAAATTACTAACATTATAGTTTTAAGTATAATCATCTTCAATACTGATAGGTTTAAATTTCAAAAATAGTTGTTATTTCTTTCTAGGTTTTCCCACCTTCCTTCAGAGAGTTACCTGCCCCTTCCTTAGACCTGTTTGATTTAGATGAACAGTTTTCATCAGAAAAAGCTCGTCTTGCTCAAATCACAAATAAATGTAAGTAGACAAAACTGGTTAACATGTATGTATCCATGCTTGAAATATACGAGTCCAAGCCTTAGCATTTTCAGGCATTGTTTTGATAATAAGGAGTACTCTGTGTTTGGACATCACTGCAGTGTCTCAAAAACCATGATGGGCTGCACATATTGTGTCGAGACACCATACACAGGCTTGGGCTCCTCTGTATTTCTTCCCCATTATATAGCTTTCTTCCACAGGGTTTAAACCGAAGCCATGGCTTAGTGGTAGCATGTGTGCTTACTCATCTTACTTCGATGTACCGTTCACGGGATCGAGTCTGCCTGTCGACCATCAGGTATAGGAGGGAGTCGCCCAATGTGGCTCCGGAGATCGTGGAACTGGTTTCTACAAGGTTTCCTTCCAGTTTTCCACCGTAATGATGCAAGGAACAGTGTGAAGTGGACAATCAGTCGTCATATAAGTGAAATACCCTTTAGTATGACACGTTAAATGCCAATCAAACAAACGAAATAATCCATAGGGTTTAAAGTTGTCACCAAGTTCCAGTTGTCCCTGTGGTTAGCTCGGGATTTGTTTTAATTTCATATTGTTTATCTGTGACCTGTTTCCATGCCTCAATAAATCCATTATTTGAAGTGTGATGTTAACGGTGAATGCTGTAATATAATCTTTATTGTCTGACACTGACATAAGTGTTTAATCTGTGTAGGTACTGATGACGATTTGGAGTACTATGTTAGGGAGTGTGGTGATATATTAGGTGTCTCCTCAAATCTCCACCAAGATGCTAGAGACGCTAAGCACATACTGGAACATATCTTTGTGCAAGTCGTGGAATTTAAGAAACTTAACCAGGTAAATACAAAAAAAATCACCTATTTAGTATTATTATATTATTTTAATGTCAACAAAATGATAGGTTTATTTTAACACTTTAAGCTATGTTCATCAGAAAACTAGGCTTAATTAAATATTTTTAGTTCAAAATTTAAATTAAAAAAAATCATCTCATACTTCAATGTAGTGTAAATGTTATACAAAGAATGTAAACAATGAAGTTGAGAAATGTTGAGAAAAGAAACAAAATCACTGAAAAACAGAAGATGAACATAGGCTGGAGAGAGTAGTTTATTTAATACATGTCTGTTTCTGACTTCAGGATCAGGATATTGACACGGCTCAGTATGGAGGGGAATCTTATGATGTGCCTTACTGACCTAGGCTCTGCTGAAAACATTCGACACAGTGACATTCAGTGTTTAAAATCCGTCCAGTTCAACCTGAATTTGTTTACAAATTAACTTTTCTCATAAGGCTTATCCCTATTCCCTGTTTGGAGAACAGCTGTGCTACATTAACAACAATGTCTGTATTTCTATACTGGTTGAAGTCACATCATCCTAAATCTGTTGGCTCAGATTATGAATTTCATCCAGTGTTTGAGATTTGTCATGGGTATGCATATGAAGGACCCAAAAAATTAATAACATTTATCCCACTCAAACCCTGTTCAGGAATATCACAGTTGGTCAAAATAGTACACCTAAGATAATATGAAAGTCTCGGCATTAAGCCTTGGAGACAGCAGTAATGTGATGAAGAAAAGTTTACATCATTTATGTCTTGTTCAACTTCCTAAAACATATCTTTTAGTTTTTTGTTCCTTATTTATTGTGAAATCGGGGTGTCGCACAGCTGTTCAAAGAAGGTTGGTTTAAAATGGTGTGGTTTGACACTGTTTATCAAAAATAATACTGAATAGTCTAAAGCGTTGAAGATCTCTATGTTAGAAGGATGCTGGGTGTGTAACTGATTTCAGTATATATGGCACACACCTAGGATATAATGTAAATGTGTATTATGTCAGTCAGCAGAATCTTAATATCTTACATTCGGGGTTTATGATAGGTCTGCGAGTCATTCAGTTGTCTTTATAAACAAACACAGCCATATGTTCAACATTTATATAATTAAAAAGTCCATTAACTAGATATGTGGCCTTACCTATTCAGTAGTGTGTACGGTATTCACTCTAAAATCTTCACAGTGAACTACATGAGCTATCAGGGGAGGTAATTCAGTATTAAACAAAATTTTTCTATGGCCTGGTTGGACCTTTGGAGAACTGGCAGGCAGATTCACAGTAATTTCTATGCTAAAATCAATGGCTGTGTGACATTGCTGCAATGAATTTTCCCAACTTGTATCGTAATAAAACTGGGCCCGTCTTGTACAAAGGTCACTGCCTTTCACATGGGCAATGGAAACAATTCACATTTGAAAGAACAGGGCTCTAATTCATAAAGCCACTTAAGTATTTCTTAAAGTTAAGAAAAACTTAGCGAATTTTGGAGCACCATTTTGTTGAAATTTGAATGATCTCAAATGAAAGATTATAAGGGAAATTTATAAAATGTGAACTTAATTATTTCGCATTTGATTTTTTTTCAAGGGGAAATGGAAGGTTTCAATTTGGCTAAATATTGCTTAACTTAACTTAATACTTAAGTAGCTTTATGAATACAGACCCAAGACACACAAGCTAAATGTCCATACATTTTACAGGACCTTATTACTGTACTACATAATAGCAACTTTCATGAATGGCAAGAGGTACAAAATGACCATATATGGTACCATGAGGGGTCTGGGTCTTTGGCCGAATGTCTTCAGTTAGGTTATTTTTGTGAGTAAGCCCTTTGTTGGCATATGTATGTTTATCAGTGTTAGTGCTGCTACTTAACAGTGATTTTCCTGTGATCTTTGATAGATAGCAACAATCAGAAAAGTGTCTTTATACAACATTCAATTGGATATTTGGTGCCTTACTCTGAGAGGCATGGGTTTGATTCTGAGACAGCTCTTAGCTTTCAAAATATTCAATACTAGAGTCTGTTTAAATGTAAAAAAAAAAATTCTCCGAAGAACAAAAATACCACTGCTATTCACTTTCTAAAAATAACACAAAAATTATTTGATGTAGATATTGGTACACCCCAAATGTACATTGTCAAGGTGAGAAATATTTAAGCAAGACTGTTAATGTGTTGCAACTTATTTTTATTCCATGATTGTTAATGTCTCATTTGCTCCTACTAAATCTCTATTTTCTTGTTAAAAATAAAATTGTATATATGCTCATAGCTTACAATATATTAAGACAATGCCGATATTCATGTGTAGAATTAAAGCTTTATAGTTGTACATTCCGTCCAGATTCTAAATCGTACAATTTTGGATATGCCTTTCTAATATAGGCAGCTATTTATTCTTGTTCAAAATAAATATAAATTCAAAAATAAGCCGGCTTTTTTTTTGCTTTACTTTTTGATCGTGTACATAGTCTAGCAAATTGGAAGGTTATCACTCTGCATCAGCATCATTAAATTGCTATGGTGAGAATTGGTTGGCGTTGTGTGACGGTGGAAGAGTCCATTGAGGCGCCCCTTTGGTGTCCCAGACTAGCCTGTCCATGAGAACACCTTCTCATACGAGAGAAATAATATGTAGTGAAAAGTTTTGAAATGAAAACAAATGAACAGACCCTCCGATACATGCATACTATATTTACTTGCTGTTTTACTCCACAAGTTGACCACAACAAAGCAGTTTTATTTCAGTAAATGTTGGACAAAACTGGGTATAAGTAAAGCTTGCACTACAAAGACATGTACTGAACCCAGAACATGTCTCCTTGACCAATGGTGTAGATTTTAAAGTCTTGTGAAATTTATCAGTCACGTTATGAAATGAGAAACATTGTTTTATTACCCTAAAGAGTAAACTCCTGTCTAATTTCAACTGGCATATCACCATGAACTCGTCACATCCCACACAATTAAAGTGAATGAACAAAACTGATATCTGTAATCCTTAAAAAAATATCAAGAAATCAGAATTATTATGTAGTGACAGAAGCAGACCTGGCTACCCTAAAGGAAATTTATGTTTTCAAATCTGTTTTTGGTATTTTTGAGTTGCAGTATAGTACAGATATTAATTTTTGTGTGTATTTTGGTATATTTAACACACATTTTGTGTACAAAATACTCCAGAACACACCGGGTAGGTAGGTCCGAGGAAGGACTGAAGGAATGGAGTAACACAATATGCATGAACAAATAAAATTTAAAAAGTAGAAAAAAGACTTATAAAGAAAGGCAGGCAAACAGTCAACAGGCATATCCACACAACACGGGCTGAGTGGACTTAAATTGATACATAACAAAAAAACGAGAACAAATATTATTAAGGGTTTTGTTAATCCAGCAACATTTTTTTTTATATTGGAAGGTATAACATAAATAAACATTCATTGTCAAATGTTATTTCAATCTCCATATTTACTTAAAGGTTTGGAAACATGAGTAATGTTAAGGCATAAAATAAATATAAGAAATTCATGTTTACTTTGAGCAAAAAAAGACAATAAAAAAGTTAAACATAAACAATAAGTTGAGTGGCACTGATTGAATATGACAAAAGAAAGACCTATGAGCATCCAATTATACATAAAGACTAATATTTAAGTTTCCATGATCTCTACATGTTAATCTTTATCTCAAAAGGTAAGTGAGACCCAATAAATGCAGGACAATTTAAGATTTAAATCAAAATGGATCCATCTGTGTGTTTCATTGGAGTGATAAATGACACTAATGTCATTGGTAAAACAGATTGATATTAAGAGTTTAATACAAAGTACAATATAAATATTCTTGTCTTCACCCTAGTCTTTTTAAAGTAATGAGCAGTTAACATACCCCAAGTGTTTAAAAATGGACACGGCAGCACATGCTTGGACTAAAATGAGACTGATGTCACAATCAACAATCAGATGAAATGTCTGTTTGTTTGATTGGGGTTTACATTCACACTTAAGGTTATTTCACTCACATGACGGTGTACATGTACCAGGGGCTCATTTCACAAGTGATCTTAACTTACATTACTCGTAAATACCATGGGGACAAGCATTGAAGACAGTGTTGCCATGACATGTACTTTCAAGGTAAGCTAAGACTGCTTTTTGAAACGAGCCCCAGCTCAATGGGTGAAAGAAACACCATTGGCAGCAAACAAAGACAAGACAGGACAAATATCGCACAATTACTGGACGAATTACATAGACATCATAAACAGAGCGACTTCCTGTTGATTCACATGATTTAGTTATCTTTAAAACAAATCTGCTGAAGCCATTTTTTTAGTGAGTCAAAATGTAAGCAGACTGATGAAATCAAACAATAATTTGATATATGCTGGACATAAGAAGGAGCAAAATTCATATTTCTAATTCTTAAAAGTTTATTTATTTTTAAAGGTCATAAATAAGGTGAGTGTAAAGCCATAATCGTAACTATATTCTTCAATCATATATGTTTCCATCTAACACAAACTAACAAATGTTCTGTATTAGTGCAAAAATACATTATTTAAACATATACCAAACAAGTATATTTATAAAACCGTGATTTTATATTACTTAAGCATCCACGATGGATTTTGTTTGACAGTGAGTGACCGCACAAAATATAAATCATCACATCAATAAATGTCAATCTCATGTGTGTGGCTTTAACCACAAGAACATAAAGAATATGTTCATGTGACAGGTCTCAAACTATTGACCAGTTCTAGTAACATTTTCTGAGGTAAATCAAACAGCCATGACTTTTGTTATGAACCAATGGCATTCTCCAGAGGAAACAAATATTTTTCTGTTGAAGAAAAACCACATGTCATTAAATTTGACTTCAGTATCAGAACTGATAAAAATATTTGACAAACTTGTGACAGGTGCAAGCTTAAACAAACGTGTGACAGGTGGTTATAGGTAGGTGTCAGCACTGCATTGTTAGCTAAAATAACAAGGGGACTGTTATATCAGAGGTAGTTATATGCACATGGTCGCCATCTAATACACACGTTCTGAGCATCTTAAAAATATTTTAAAAAACCATGTGATTGTATATCAGAATTTTCCCTCACATAAAATTCATGATTATTTGAAAATATTGTCTGAGTTGACTAGATAAGCTCAATTCTGTCACCGCAATAAGACTGATTTGACTTCTGACCATATGAGAGGGAAGATCACGAGACAGGCCTGTTTGAAAACCATGTAAGATTTATAGAGGCCTCTATGAATAGCCCACCAAGGCTCTGACTTGAATATAATGTAGACGGCATACAGGGCCACAGCGAAGAAGTGACCGAGCAGCATGTGGGGTTTAGGGGTTAACCTACAAATAAAAAGAGAAAGAAAAACTGTCAAAATAAGATTTAAATAGAATGTCATTTTTAAATGCATAGAAACTTTTGAAAATTTTCTAAAAAATCTAAACGTCTAAAAAGCAGTAGATGGCTTACAGAAAGAAGCCCAACAGAAGGTTTAAGTAATAGAGCAAACCGAAAGATATATACTCATGTAAACTTACACAGAAAGAAGACAAACAGAAGGTTTAAGTAATAGAGCAAACCGAAAGATATATACTCCTGTAAACTTACACAGAAAGAAGACAAACAGAAGGTTTAAGTAATAAAGCAAACAGAGATATATACTCATGTAAACTTACACAGAAAGAAGCCCAACAGAAGGTTTAAGTAACAGAGCAAACAGAAAGATATATACTCATGTAAACTTACACAGAAAGAAGACCAACAGGTCCCGAGACACATTCTCCGCCCAGTTTAAAATAACTGAAACATGCCTGTCGTAAACAGCGTAAATAGTCTGGAAAAAAACAAAAAATATTTAAAATTTATTGCAAATAACACGAAAATTATGTGTCAAACAATCTTCACATCATGGTATAATCCAATGCCAGTTAATTACCTTAAATTAAGAACAACACATTTAATTTATTCACCTGGAAACACTTTTTTTTAGCTTAAATTCTAAAAATTAAGGTTTATAAAATTTTCAAATCTGGTCTGCTTAGTGAACGGTTCAAACTAATCGTTCAAGCCAATTAGTTAAACTACTGAGTTGTGATCACCTAAATAAGTGAGCTATAAGTGTTTTCTTAATAGTTGGTGTTTAGAGGTGTTAATGCTCTAGGAAGTTTGTTATATGTCAGTGCTGATCAGCATGCATCTCTTATTAGTAACCAAAACCATAGCACATTGATTTCACAAATGTTGAAACTCACCATCTTTGGCAGCAAACAGTTCATATATGGCCTGAGCCATTACATTCACAACAAATGAGTGGCTACTTTTTCTCTTAATCTGGAAGACCCGAGAAGCTCGTATCATTTCCTCATAATCTGTCAGGGAAGGTGTCTTCTTCAGTAAATCTCTCCAGATTATTATGTCATTCAGTGCGACACTCATTCCACCGCCTGTAATCGGGTGCCTCATGTTGAATGCATCACCCAATATCAACGTTCCTGGTTGTTCAATGGCATCAGGTGGTAAGAAACTACTGGGCATCGACCTGACACGCCCGTTTTCAACACTGTCTATAAATGGTTCTCTGATATGTTCTGAAAGCCACAAAGAAGATTTGTTATTTTCATATAAATGATTATTTTTCATAAAAATTTGAATTGTTCTGAAAATTTTACAAGACCGACAATCTGTACAAAGTGAAACACGGCCCAAAACAGGATGTATGCGAATACCTGATTCATTCAACAAATTACAAATGAAAAGTTTTCCTGTTAAATACCTGGTAATTGTGGAGCAATGTCTTGAACAAAATACTCTTTAACATTGGATGGCATGTTGCCTCGGACATCCACCAGTACCCGTGTGCTGTCTGATGAGATCTGGTAGACTAGTATAGGACAGGGGTCAGCCAGCACTAACTCAGCATGGTTTGCTCGACTTTGTGGGCAGTTCTTCATAACGGTGCCAACAAAATGGGATGTCACAGTCACAGTGTCTTTGACCAAATGTTTGCGGAACTTAGAGAAGCATCCATCAGCAACAACAGTCAGGGGAGCATAGACTTCCTAGCAAACAGCACAAATCCACAAATTCAACACATAAAAAAGCAGTGACTATCTTAAAACTTTTTATAACATACTATATTAAGAACTATGAAATATTGTGAAAGAGCCAAATAAATCAACCATTCTAATAAGCATGTTTTACCATGGCAATGTAATGTCTTTTCTGGAACAGCATTGTTTTAATGAATTAATTAATGTAATGTACAAACAAATATTACATGACAAAATTATAAAATTAATCTTTTTCAAATTCATATATGGTGTCTTACTAATGTTATAAAGCTAA
Source organism: Mopalia vespertina (assembly GCA_030265115.1). NCBI lineage: Eukaryota > Metazoa > Mollusca > Polyplacophora > Chitonida > Mopaliidae > Mopalia > Mopalia vespertina. The sequence continues at coordinate 12,707 of JAQQZZ010124912.1, forward strand.
CTTTATGATGTTGACAAAGTCATTGCTATTCAGAATCAGATATATTTGTCACCATTAATGTTTCAGGATGTTCTTGACTCATATTATATTATGATTTGTTCTTTTGAAAAAAACACAGCTCTATCTCTTGCAATTAATGCCTTCTTTAAATCTTTAATATTAATACTAAAACGTAAAAGTCCACGATGATTTTGATATCTGCTTTATTTATAGATCAGTGAGGAATCATGACACTGATTTGTTAATTGTAAACACATGACTACATACTACAGAACTATTAGCTGAAAAGAAGGTTAGACGATCAATGTTATGCCATTTTGCTAACAGCCACACACATTTAAGATAGTGTTTAAAATATGCGTCATCCGACAGAATTTTTGCTGACGTCACATAAATTTACAGTGGCTTTTAAGAGGGCATTGCTGATTGCAATTAGAAGGGTTGAAATAAATAAATACACACAGCTTGCCTAAGTAAACATTTGCATGGCTTGTGTCAAATTCAATTTACCTTTTTTTCATCTGTGGCTTTATCTTTATACTGAACACCGATAACCACTCCATTATCCTCTAGCAGTTTGGTTGCTGAGCCCTCTATATATGATACACTAAAATGAAAACATGGCCCGAATTAGTGACATAATTATTAATTAAGATATTTGTTTGATTGGGGTTTAACACCGTACCGTACTTAAGGTTATTTCCCTCACATGACAGCATGTCAGCCGAATGGGTGAAGGAAACCACCCTTGACACAATTGCAACAAACAAAGACAATACAGAATAATCACAGGACGTAATATAAAGATATCATGAACAAATCGGCTTCATGTTGCCCTTTTATTCTAAGACCAAGACAGAATCACACTTTGTGAATTCTCTTTTGTTTGTTGTCTTGATCTAGATTATCTTATTCATAGTCTTTCTTGTGTTTCTCAGTTGCACATTAATCTATGTCTATACACCATATGTCTTACTCAACTCTCTGACACTCCTGTGCTGAATAATAACCATACGTAATGAGCACCAGTTGGCATACATGAGGCAGTTGATGGCTCATTTTAATTACCTGTGACACAGATCACAAAGCTTTAAATAATGGCCGATCTTAACAAGTTTTGCCTGTTCCACTTAACTGGTGCATAATCATTCACCCATAAAGGGCACAGTTTCGGATGAATGACTCTTAGTTCTAGTGCAGCGTGTCTGCTTCACTGCTAGTTCTGTAATACCGTTATTCAAGAGTTCAGGACATTTGAAGACAGTTATTTAATAAGGACAAGGAATTGATTATTACCTATGCAAGATTTCCAATTTATTAAACCATGGAATACTTGTGAGTAAAAAAATCTAAAATTGTTTTCATGCTTTTTATTCAAGACTTTTAAACACAGTGACATGTCAAATAAGATTCTGGATGACATACAAAAGTCTGCAAATATATACATCTGTGCATATATATGTCACATGTGTTCTTTCAAAATCTGCAATTCATACTATTCTTTCTCTAGCTGCATTCGGGGGGGGGGGGGGGGGGGGGGGGGGGG
>JAQQZZ010124923.1:0-14251 GCA_030265115.1 Mopalia vespertina
TATTGCACGTGCAATCGAAACAGTATAGCCGTTTATTAGTTACTTTAAAAAGCGGGACTGACGTTATTGTTCGAAAACACGGTAGGTTTATAGTCTAGTTGTGGCTGTCTCCTTACTGCATTCACTGGTGGCTTATGACGCATGTGTCATCGACGCCGTACTGCGGCGTCGTGTGGTGTCAGGACGCCGTCACGACGGCGTTCTGCGTCGTCGTGACGGCGTCTATTTATGTAGTATTTTTCTCCCCTCTTGATATGACAGAACACCCAACAACAACAAGACTCTTGACATCTCTATGTCTATAGAACTACTTTATATTTGTGTCGTTTTAACACCCAGACAAGACTGTCCATCACGTCTTTCCTTACATGTACCTTTGATTATACCTAATATATTAACGAGGACTATTTTTCTTCTTACAATACAATATCTTTTAACGAACTTATCCTATTATGATTTATGTAATTGTTTCTAAAAAGTGATTTAGTTGCTTAATATTGATCTTATACACAGGTAAGAAGTCAGGAAAATGTAAGATAGGTTTAATCTAAAGATGTGTAATGTTTTTATGCTAGTGTTGTAATTGTGTTGATATTGCTTTGTTTGTTGGTTTGATTAAGGGTAAGGTACTTAGGGTTATTTCACTCACATGACGGCGTGCTATCCCAATGGGTGAAGGAAACCACCCTGGATGCCGCTGGCAAGACAAGACAGGGCAATTGCTTGACGGTTACAGGACGTAATATAAAGACATCACAAACAGATCGGCTTCATGTTGCCTCTTAGCTTTGAGAGCACCAGGGCAACAGGAAGTTCAATCCAACAGGAAGTTGACATTTCAATTCATACACACATTCATGAATTCACATACATTTGCGTCACCAAAACAAAATTAGAAAACATACAGCATCCGACTGGGGTTGTTATATAACTATTTTACAGGCAATGTTATAAACATCTCTAATTTAAAGAAGTTATAATTTCGATAGAAGTTAAAGGATATGACAAACTTTATTCAGTTTTTGCTTCTTCATGAAGTTGTTCTATAACTATTTTACAGGCAATGTTATATACATGTACATCTCTAATTTTTTTAAAAATTGCAATTTCGATAGAAGTTGAAAGATAAGAGAAACTTTATTCAGTTTTTGCTTCATCATGGAGTTGTGTTATAACTATTTTACAGGCAATGTTATATACATCTAATTTTAAAAAGTTGCAATTTCGATAGAAGTTGAAGGATATTATGAGAAACTATATTCATTTGTTGCTTCATCATGTCATGTGTTCGTGAAGCCTCGCAGCCCAAATAAAGCAATCTTTCAAAATGAGGATATGGTTGAATGATAATTACAGACTGAGGCCAAATAGTGACTTCATCGAAGCGTATCTTATTAGAATGTTCAATCTAAGGTTAATGTAGTGATAGCTAGATTGAATAAAGCAAACTGAATCAGGCCCCTGCGGCAAAACATTCATTTTCAAAGGATGTAAGATTTGCTGTATCATAAATTGTTTTATTGGGATGGATGGTTGTGTCAAACTTAAGAAAACACATAGCTATATGATCTACTGTTGATCTGGAAGGTATTCTATCACGGTGGTGTTTCTGTCTGATTAGAGTATTAAAAAGAAGGTATTTGCGTGGGATTGTGGTGGATTATCTCACTGAAAATTAAGGGCTAGGACAACAAGGAAGTTCTCATATAAACAAGTAAGTCAAAATTATATGTATACTTAACAAATCTATACACATTTGCGTACACATTTATCTACATTTTCCGTTCTTAATCCCCGTTGGGCGAGAATGTAGTATATCTGTATCTGGTGAGGATTAATAAACTTTATATTGTTCTTAACATGTTCAGTGTTAATATACAGTACCTGTGTTGCGTTGCCTAACAAAATCTTATACACAATTAGCTCACTTACTGCCAAACTTTCAATACGTGTATGATAGGACAATTCAACATATGCACGTGTTTACACAGATTTTTAAATGTAAGTTCATTTTCCCCACAACAAACATGTTTTAACTTCTTAGATCAATAAACTGTCTTTTCCATGTCAGCCAATCGTTTCAAACTGGTCAAGTGCGTTGTAGATGAGCAAGCGAATCGCACACGGTCAAACTAGATAACACAATCAGTTTCCATAATCATATCTTTTTAACAAAATTAGCGCTAATTTACGATGATATTGCTATTTCTGTTTAATAAACTTATCCCATATCATTTCAATATATTGGTTTCAAGCTATACTGTTAAATGTCCGGAGAAGTTTGGTTTATTATCTTTATACTCTACACCTATTATGATTGCATATTTATCATTTGCTATTATGTCTCGTGCATGTTTGTCAAGATTTGTTTTATGGTTTTATCTGGGATTACAATATACCTGTTTATTGTAATCCCAGGTTTTATTCTATAACTTCACCTTTTGTCTTAACATTTTCCAAACCATCAAAACTAGCCAATAGCCTGTTGTTTTAACAGATGACGCTAGCACTGTAGATCAGTCAATGTGGATTGGACTGCTGGGCTCCCCTTCCATGTGCTCCACATGAAACTCGCTCGAGACCACCTTTGATTCGGAGGTCCTCGAATGCACTGCCCACATCATCTCGGACGCCAAACGTTCGCCGCCATGATTTGAACAAATGCATCGCTTGACGAACACAGTAAAAAACCACTCTGATTTCCTCGAATGTCGGCCTACGCAGGCGTCTATTGCAAGCCGCTTATATCTTTATTCTACATATGTCGAATTAGTTTTGCTTATATTTTACTTATGTACAATTCTTTTTCTCATATTTGAAACTCTTTTTTACTTATGTTAAAAAGATTTTTTCACTTATGTGAAAAACAATTTCATATGTAAAATAAAATCTATTTTACAAATGTAGAATTCTTTTTAACATATGTGACATTCTTGTCAACATATGTGAAATTCTTTTTCACATAAGTAAAATAAAACACAAAAATCTAACTATTTCACAGATGTGACAAGAATATCATTTATGTAAAATAAACTTTAATTTTACATATGTACAAACTGTGTTTCTTCTTGGTTTGCTTCCAACTACTGGAAATGTCATATAAATGAAAAGCCGTGGAGTCCGACATTATTATGCACACAAAAAAGCCCAACAAAAGAAAAAACAAAACAAAACACTCAAACAACTTTCCCATTCATCTGATGGCATTTGGATACACACAGCCAAACAATAGCATTTGAAACATATGTCTATAATAAAAAGAAATACATGCGCAGTTATAAGCAGTCTTCACAAGTGACATATAGTATGGCCTCAATAAAACCTGTAAAACGTCGTGTATATAAAGACTCTTGATCAGCTAGGTTTTGTTTTCCGTTTATGAATAATGCATGTGCAATAAAACAGCTTACTTGTTGTGAATCAGATCTCAATAAAACTAGGCATTCCAAGTGATATGAACAATCGCAGCCTATATAGTTATTCATGATATTCCACAACAATAGACACACTGACCTTGAGGTTAACTCAAATACCTTGAACTTAATTGTCACTACTTTTTTTACAAATGTCTTTGGGATGTTGCATGTATATACAATCTTATATTCAGCTATCATAAAGTCATAGAAAGGGAGAGACAAACTCAGCTTTACACTCACCCACGCATCCCCAGAACCTTTGATTCAAAGCGTCGCCGTCTTACCTCCGTGTCGTGCATATAGACCGCTTGGTCATAAACCAGGAGCATTTCGAATATAGTGATATTTGGTTAATTATCGACATTTGTGCGGTTGTCGCAAGGCAAATTACAGCTGTATAAATACACCGGGACTGTGATATGATGTCATTCAACTGTACGTCAATGCCATTTTTTTTAAAAAAAGATACTAACAAATATAATCATTCATCAAAATATTTTACATTTTAATTGACTCACATTACGCACTTTCATATTTTTAAGCAGCTGGATTTTTCGTAAATGTAGCTAAAAATAGAGCTCCGCCTCGTTAGAAAATGACACAGAAATGCTGTATTCCAATTAAGGCCTTTTGCGCTCAGCGATTGGCTAATAGATCTGAAAGGTCAATTCTGATCGAAGGAAGGAGGGTATTTTCTAATCGACTACTACAACAACGCCTTTGATACACTTATTAAACTAAGTCTATAGGCAATTGGTTTAGCCATTAAAATGACGCATGTACTAAAGATAGATAGTGGACACCCACGCTAACTTAGAACAAGTTTTCCCATCTGACCTAAAATCCATTGACATTATCTCCGAGGGCAAACCCATCATTTAAATACAGACAATAAATATAATACATTAACTAAAGCGTCATGGCAGCCTCCAAATAAAGGATTTTTTTAAATTTGTCATGCTTCATTTTTTAAGCATGGATAATGGTCCGTGTGTTGAGATAAGTCACATACTAACTACTTATGATAGCAAGTGTTCGGACATGCTTTTTGTACATGCATATATATATGAAAACTAATTGAAACTGGAGGATGCAGCTTTGGTTGAGGGGCTAGAGTGCCGAAGCCAACTGGCTCCGCACTACTCGATAAGTAAGGGCTATGCGTTATTTAGTACTAAAGTGGCTGGCAGGCGTCCTTGACATGACGTCACTGGTAGCACGCGATGGGCTCGTATGGGACACACAGGTGGGGGAATCCCGGTGGGGAACCCAGAAGGGGAATCCCGGTGAGAATTCCGGAGTGTCTGTCAAGTGTGTTGTTGTTGTTGTTGTTGGGTGTTATGTCATATCAAGAGGGGGGAAAAATACTACATAAACAGACGACGCCGCAGAACGGCGACCTGACACCGCACGACGCCACAGTGACACCGCAATGACGCCGCAGTACGGCGTCGATGGCACATGCGTCATAAGCCACCAGTGAATGCAGTAAGGAGACAGCCACAACTAGACTATAAAACTACCGGGTTTTCGAACAATAACGTCAGTTCCGCTTTTTAAAGTAACTAATAAACGGCTATACTTGTTAGATTGCAAGTGCAATACAGATGGTTGTCTTTGAAAATATGCTATAAAAATAATAAGTTTAGGTCAAAAATCAGTTGTCTTTCCCTTTAAGCATGAATCAGTGTGAAAATGGACAATCCGTCGTTATATAAGTTAAATACCCTTGAGTACAACGTTAAACCCCCATCATACAAACAAACAAATATTGAAATTTGTCTTCTGTAGATATATTACTCACAGCTTGTCTTCTCTAGATATATTACTCACAACTTGTCTTCTCTAGATATATTACTCACAACTTGTCTTCTCTGTCTTCTTTAGATATATTACTCACAACTTGTCTTCTCAAGATATATTACTCACAACTTGTCTTCTCTAGATATATTACTCACAACTTGTCTTCTCTAGATATATTACTCACAACTTGTCTTCTCTAGATATATTACTCACAACAACTCGAGATAGAGATCTGTTAGAAACCATTATCAAGTGCACTGGACAATGCCCCAATTTTATAGCGATGATTCATTTGTTTCTAACAGTGGGTTGGATTTTACTATAGACAATACATGACAATATTAATAACTTGTCACTGTATATATAGCCATATTTCTCACAAAATTGTTTCACATGCCCATGATCAAATTATAGCAATTAGCTCGGTTTTTCTTCCCAACTCATCAATCCGTTCCTAAGATAATTAATTAACGGTTTAGCCCCATTGGATATGACAGTTATTTGAGAATACTATTGATCTTATGCAAAAACAACTTGTATTGATAATATATTTATATACGTCTTCATACTGACACCATGTAGTAAAACAATATAAGCTGGGTTTATCCTTTATGCTCCATTAGCTTAAGGGACAGTCTCTTAACGCCCGACTAGGCCTTGAATATATATTAACGGTCCCTACTGAATGGTAAATGATATGGCCGAACTAATCATTTAGCCTTACGGTACTTATAACTGCAATGGACTAAAATTAAAAATAAAATATCAAGCACCTGGGCGAAGAATTATGTTGGCTTATATTACACGCCTTAATTAGAGAAAGATACAGACATCCATAAAGAAAACCGTTTAATAATTGGTGGGTTTTTTTTTCAAAACAAATTTCAAAAATGCACTGATAGACAGCATTTGTAAGTGATAATGTTCCCATAGCTATATGCTCAAGGCGGCTTTGTGAAAGTTAGTCCTGTCATACGTCATGTTATCTCAACCGATTTATACTTCCGATCAGTCCACTGTTCCGTAAGCAGACTTACGACATTATGTTGTGGTATATAGGACAACCGTCAAGTAGTTAGCCTACAGAGGTATTAAGCTCATCAGACCTTTCCCATTTTGATTTATTACGGAAAATGTTGATGATTAAATTATTCATATATATGCATTTCTCTGTTAACTATTATATGTAACAAGTGTTGTCGACATTTTGTTTCTGTCTTACGTTCATATTGTCTCCAGGAACAGGGGTTTTATTAGTTGTATTGAACTTATCACCTTTCCATTGGTTATATGGATTAATAAAATATGTTTAAATGTCCACAGGTAATAATAAAACCTTATTTCGTCTGACAAATCATGTTTTAAAAACGTGTTTTCAACAATTGAAATGTTCTATTTTGTTTTTGATATTAAGAAAGTTGAAAAAAATCGATTAAAAAAAGCGAAAAATATAACGCATTTGATTGGTCAGAAATTTGATTACGTAGGCGTATGGGGAAGAAGTCATTGTGCAAACCCATACGGCTACATCATAACTTGGATTTTAGACACTGACGCCCCTAGCAGGAATATTCAAACCATCTTAATAAGCGTAAATTTAAACATAATTATTAGTTATTAAACCCATTTATCTTTGTTTATTACCAGAAAGGACCACATTTAACCATATGTAACTATATAGCCCACATTTATGATTATAATGTTTTAAAGTGTGTTGGAAAAAAACAGGTGTCACGTTCAGCATGGTAGTCAGCAGGGAATGTAAGCGGCCAAAGAAACATACTAAACTTCATTACTTTTATAATTGTTTTAAGTTGTTAGGTTTTATTTATAAGCTGAAATTAATGTATCTGCTTGTTATCACTGTCAAAAATATTGTAACGTACATTGTTGAATTACACAATATAAACTTTATAGCTCAAGGTGTAAGTATTGTCAAAATAAAGATTATGTATATATATATATTAAAAAATGACCACAAAAGAACAAAAACACAGCAGGCGTTATTACTGTTAGGAAAACTCGACTGCTGTGCTCTCGATGCTAGGACTGCCTCTCTGGGTTAACTTATAACTACAGCTGTGGTTTTCATTTCCTCATCAGTCCCTGCTATTTATGGACTGATGATAATTGGATGATGTTCGTTTATACTGTTTGGCCTTATAGACAGGTGATCGTTATCAATATCGTTTAACTAAGAATGAAATAAGTGTTCTTTGTGTGTCCGTATTTTTTTTCAGGATTATTATAATACACTGGGTATGTCTTTTTATTACTACGGTATAGCTGGGACCTAACATGTAGACATGTTAGGTCCCAGGGTATATCGATGATCACCCAATAGTCGACAAGTTTGCTTGTAAGGGACGTTGTTCATTAAGGACGAATTCACAAATAGATACGAAATTTCCGTGACAAACTGTCTTAGCTATAGTTACGTGCCAAGTCACATCATATACTCTCAGTGTCATAGTTTTTGTACTTTAATTCCACCAACCATTGCCAGTGGCTGGTGGCTTTTGGCTGCTAAGTGGATTAGGGTCGCCTTTCCATCTTTGGTATTAAGCACAAATTCAATCACCATTCAGACAAACAGTTAAACGATTTACAAAATAATCGGTTTGAAAATTCAAATCTAATGGCACTATTGTCCACCACAGTTTTGCACGTGGTTTATTGTTCCTATGTTGGGAATCAATAAACATTGACGTTTGCCACTTTTAGATGTCATTTAGATGTTTTCTCAGATTATTAATGCTAATCTCATGCATTTTGAAATGCTAGATATCTGATTAACAGTACAAAATATCTGTAATTTTGATATGCAAGAATTTCTGGTGTCATAATTATTTATGAAATGTGTTCAATAATTGATACAGCTTGACAGTTTATGCTATACTGTTAAATTTTGCATGATGTATACTGAGTGATTTTCTGACATAATAAATGACAATAATAGTTTTATTTTACGAAGAAAAAAGAAACAAATTCAAATTGGAATTAAGTGTGTGCCATTAATAAATAATAAAATGTCGACTTATTCAAATCAATGCATTATCTCGTGTTTTGAACAAGTTTATGAATAGATCAAATAGAATAAACCTAACCCCGAAAATGATATAATTATAAACTGGAAGTTTGGTTCCATCAACTAAGGATAGTGACAGTTTTGAGGGACCTGACACCGAATACTCCAAGGTATTTCACTAATATGACGGCGGATTGTCCATTTAACACCGCTTTATGCTTAGATACCTTGGAAAACCTGGAGGACACCTCATTAAAACCATCGTGTGAGTCACGCATATATCTGATGGTCGACTCAAACTCGCTGGTGGTACATCGAAGTAGAACAGTCGGGCGACTCGCAATAATCACTTAGTCACGACCGCGGGCAAGCGCTGAGGGGAGTTACGTCTTCACCAATATAGGTCCTTTAGAAAGCAATTTTCTACAATTTCTCTCTTATTGAGATAATGTAAAATGACTTGCAAACGGTGTTACTGTCTACACAAAAAACTCGGCCCACAATAAAGTAGAAGTTGATATCAATATGAAACTAATTGTGTTTAATTCCTCTGTCAGTTTCCAGATGGCAATCAACGAAGGTTTTACTGCTGTATACCCTATCAATAGTAAAAGAAGCTTGGATATTTTGCGTATCGTGTTTTGATGTTCTTGTAAAGAGACCGTTGAAAATCAGGGACAATATTCACCAATTGGAATACAAAAAAGAATTAAGTCTTTCTTTGAAACTTTATCTGGTGTTTTTGCAATAGGCTTAATCTCAAAATGTTCCATAACGACAGGAAGGCAAACCCGTCCAGCTGTTAACGTTACCACCTGCATGTGACATAATAGAACGCAAATACATGCTGTCGCTAAGTCAAAGAGGGTGTTTGTTTTCTTCAAAGTACTGTATCAGACCCTCTAACAAGCTATGGAGGGTGTTTTGAGGGAGCTTCATGTTGCCCTGGTTCTCTTAAAGCTAAAGGGGAACAGGAAGCCGATCTGTTTGTGGTGTCATTATTGCGTTCTGTTTTTGTCCTGTATTTGTCCCGTCTTGTCTTTGTTTGTTGCCAGTGTGTCGAGGGTGGTTTCCTTCATCCATTGGGCTGGCACGTCGTCATTTAAGTGAAATACCCTTGAGTACGACGTAAACCCCAATCAAACAAACAAACACAGAACAAATCTAACAAGTTATATGAGGTATACAGAATTCCATAAAGCGTACATTCTGTAAAAAACAAGCCACAAAATTGTCAACTTTTCTAGTTTATTCTCCAACAACGAAAGTCCAATCATTTTTGCATGAAAGTGCAAAAATAAAATTGAGATTTTTTGTTTAACAAATGGTTTAGAACTATAGGTGAGTTCGAAAGCGTGTAGTTTGGGTCAATTATCAAAATATAGAATTTATAACTGAATTATTAATCGTTTATTCCCCATTTTCGTAGAGTCGTATTGGGATTGGTCCAGATAACAGCTATATGCTTTCATAGGGATCGTATATATGTATATAGAAAAGAAGGGCGGACCCCCACGTGTCGACCAGGCTAGTACCGTGGTGAAATTAAACCGATGTAATTCCACTTATCACATAAAATAAATAAATTTCACCTGTCCGTGTGAGACAAATAGTTCATCTTCGAATCCTAATCCGGAATTGCGATGCTAGTTATCTAAAGTTCTCAAATTTTGCTTGCATACACAAAACTTTACGTTTTTTTTCTCCAATTCAGCCTTCAAGCGATGTATGCGGTGAGCTGTGATTGGTTAATGTCGATGGCCTAGTTCGGTAGGGATTTCCCTTGACAAGCAACTAACGTCATTATCCAATCACAGCTAACCGCATACATCGCTTGTATGCGTGCATGTCGGCTCTTCTTCTTTTCTGTATTTCTAAAAAGCAATTACACCGAAACAGGGATGTAGATCAATTAAAATCGATGAATCATCTTAAATGATAAACTCTCAGAGACAAGTTTCTTAATAAACCTTAATCTCGAGTTGTGTTATGGGTAACCTAAAGATATCTCGAGTGAAGGTAATGGCCATTAATATGGTGTATAAAGTCTTGTTAAATATGTAGCCAACAGGATATTCCGTATGGGTTACGAATAAATCAGCCCACAAATTGGTATTTCAGAGATGATCTTTTCTATATACGATCATTATGGTGCCGAGCCCCAGTGTATGCTTTCAGATTTAATTTAGATATTGTGAAATGTTCATTTTTGGAAAGCAATATGCGCCACACTCAACACATTCAATGGAAAATAAAAGCTTATAGTTGCGATTTAAAATATGTCCAGTTTATGGAGTTGATGGACATTTTATGGACATTCGAATGCCGTGCTCCTGCTATATGTCGGTCTGTCCCACATTCTCCATTGAGTATTGTTTGTGTCGTTGATTGTTTACTTGGGATTTAAATATGACCTAGGGTTATATTACTAATGAAGGGTGTGCCAATCAAAGACATGTGACGACATGCTTAAGTTATTTCTTAAAAATCCCTTAGGGTTTATTTGACATTTGATTGGCATATGTGGCCACTTGACATCATTTAATTTTGTTAAGTTTGTTTGAATTGGGTTTCATGCATTATACTGAATGTATGTTTTACCGATATTACATTCTGTCATTCTTGGGTCAAGTTAGAACCGGCAATTAAAAATCTTTCAACTAGGGTTTATTTCACCTTGGATGATTGAGTGCATGATTAACCTGAAATAGCTGTCTCTTGTTTTTTGCATGCACCAATAACATCATTAAAAGCACAGCATTGAATACAGAATGAGCTGTCTGTGTCGGGGCGCACTTTCAAAGAACATATAAATATCGTTGATTATACCAACACAGAGATTAATCTATAGCTTGTACACAAACAGAATAGACGCGTTATCGAATAATACACCAAACTGTTAAAAAGATGAAAGTCGTTATACTACAGCATTGGCGTCGAATCTATCAACTTTTTAATTATTTTGGTTGAATGCTGAAATATAAGTAACAAAATCATAAGTTTATAAATATACTTCGGTATACAGATTAATAAACTTGGGTGTATCACATTTCCTTTTTTTAATTTGAAAGTTAAATGTTAGCGTCACGGTCCATTCATTATACTTAATTCAGCTAACCAACACTTTCATCCCTCGACCAAACAGGATATAAACTATTGAAACCGATTTAATTTTTATTTTAATAAGGGTATTTTTCTAAAGATTCTAAATGTTATAGAAGCTAAGAGACAAAAAAACGTACACTGATACTTTCTACATTGTGGGTTATAAATCTTATAATATATGAACGCAGGGCCGGACCCATCTTCTCTAGCCAAGAGTTTTATTCCGAGCTGGTAATGCTGGGTAGGCCTATAGCTCGGAATAAAACTCTTGGCTAGCGAAGGTGGACCGGACCCATAGAGGCCATAATCATTTAAAAAGTTTAGGCTTCCCCATATATATGCAATTCAAAATTAATCAATAATAGACCATACAATCTTTATTTTTTCTCAAAATGAAACAAACATAGATGAAGATGAAAAATAATGTTTATTTTTACATGTTTATAGTGACCCCTGCCTTCGACGCCTCAAGCACGTGCTCATTTTGCCTAATGATTAATCTAGCCCTGTATGAACGACATAAATTATATAATTTCAAGAAGTGCGTTAACATAACTTAAATTACTGGATCACAACGTTTTGGGACATAACACTAGGTTTCGCTTCGTATGCTTATAAGACACAACCATATGTTGTCCTCTGTCGCAAAAAAGAATTGGTAATCCATAACTTAGAGTATTATATATATATTTATATATATGTATATTGAACTATTAATGCATCGTACCTATACAACATGACACATTAGATCAGCCATGACCTTAATTGTTTTGATATTAATCGGCACATACCGCTTAAATTATACTCATTGATTGGTTATCTAGTCACATATACGTAGACAAAGCAGTCACATTCTTTATTCATACGCCTATTAAGCTTTAGTTATTAATTAAATCGCCACCTTAGCTCAACGATCCTATATATCTGCCCATTTGTCTTTACTCACACCCGGTAAGTTCTTTATGGTTTCCATGCCTCGTTCTTTGGCAGAAAGCTTATACTTCATTTTTGTAGATTGATGTCGATTGTTTGTTGGTTTAAATCCAGACTTCGGATATCAATCTATTCGCTTTGAACTAATTAATCGATGCTGTAAGTGTTTGTCAACTATATATATATATCACCGTACTGCCATCAAATGGGAGAAATTCTGCTGTAACGCCAATCAGCAAACTTAAGAGTTGCTCTGTGGCTGAGAACATTAGGCTGCATGTACATGTAAGCCAATACGTGTGAGTTACAAGCGTTTTTGCGAAATAGGATAAGGCCATTATACGTAATATTCAATCGTAAAATGGCTTCATACTATATAGGTTGACACATCTTGCACATGTATAAATCCACAACACCACGAGATTAATCTGTTTAGAAACTTGTCTCTGGGGGTTTGTCTATAAACATGATATGATTTATCCTTTTTTTATTAACCGACATCCCTGTGTCAGTGTTCAATGTTTAGAAATAGAACACATATTGTCCCCGAGCCGACTAGTACTATAGTACGGTAGCAGTTAGGAATTAAATGCCTTGTCAGATGCTGGTGGTGCGAGATTTGATATCGTCTTGGAGACCTGTTCCCCGTAAATTCACAACAACCGAGTATAATCTGTTCCATAGACCCATTTGCTCATCATACAGCCGTCATTCAAACTACTTGTACAAAATTCCGCGTCTGAGTGATCGTCAACAATTTTTGTTAAAGTACATTCTAACGGCGAATTTACATTTTGTAACGTACCATTATGTACCATCTAGCTTTTCGACGCAGACTTTTACAAAAATAATTGCATTGGTCTACAGCTGAATGACATCATAGCAGAGTCGCGGTGTATTTATACAGCTGTAATTTGCCTGGCTACATCCGCACAATTTACGCCACTTTAGCGAATGACACTAAATTCAAAATGGCCCTGGTTTATGACCAGGCGGACAGTACGCAAGGTATGGAGATAAGACGACGACGTTTATAATCAAATGGGTGATTTAAAGTAGCAATTTTAGAGGATTCTCCTTATTTGGGGACTTTTAACAAGTCCACGGATTCGTACTATTTTCTCGACTAATGAAAATGCCGAAAAAGTAGTAACATCAAGTCGTGCCGTGAGAATTCACATTAAAGCGATCCGATACCGTATTTATTTGATTGATTCTCAAGGACACAAATCTTTTGTTTTATGAGGATGTGTATCTTCGAAATCATTTACAATAGCGACAAAAACAACAAACAAATAAATAATCTGCAACACAGCAAACTCGGGACATCTTGTTTTTTAATTTAGTTAAGGTTTAGAACTAAGAAACGGAAGAATGTATGAATGCTCAAAGTATATTAAAGTAGGAGAGTTGTCATATTGTCAATATGCACATGGCCATTAACTGAGTCCGTATACCATATTGACCGAGTGGTTATGTCATACTAAGTGAGTCATCATGTCGTATTAACCTAGTCCTAATGCCATTCTAAAGAAGCTGTAATGTCATAGAACTGGAGTCATAATGTCATCCGAGTGGTATGCTATATATAACACTCATACTCATACAATGTCATACCTATAGATTTATATGCCACACTGACTAAGTCATAGTGTCATACAAGCATATTCATAATATTTTAACTTAGTCATAATTAGTTCTAAGTTATAATTTTATATTAATCGAGTCATAATGTCATACTATCCTGGGTAAACTGTCATATTAATCGAGTCATAATGTCATACTATCTTGGACAGACTGTCATATTAATCGAGTCATAATGTCATACTATCTTGGGCAAACTGTCATATTCGGCTGACCCATCTAAGGAATCGATTCCAGAGTTCCATTTTGACTGCTCGGACCATTCCTGGCTTACGCCCAATCAGTTCCAGGACTGTACGGAACCGACTGCGGGAGCACAACA
>JAQQZZ010124934.1:0-11468 GCA_030265115.1 Mopalia vespertina
CTTATTACGGTGGAAAACCGAGAGGAAACCTCGTAAAAACCACCCCCGCGATTGCCGGAGCCACATCTTGTGACTCAGTCATATACATGAGGGTCGACAGGCGGACGGTCACTATATAGAGTAGTGCTCAGAAAATTTCCTTCCTTGACATTTAACTAAAGAGGTCAGAAGACAACAAAATCATCACAGATATATATTTTATAAGGCAACAGATGCAAAACAGTACTTGGAATACGTCCCAATAACCCTCGTCAAACCAAAAGCATGGTGCCGTTTATCCTTGCCCGGATAATATGCACCATTGTGACCGACAGTGACCTACGGACGAAATGGCTCAATGAATTGAAAGTGTTTTTGACTGCAATAAATTATCCTGAAGGTGTCATCATTAAGGGGAACAACAAAGCATTGTCTATCAATATACATGTAGGAACTAAGACACTCGTCAGCAGGAAAACCATCTCAAAATATGCTGGCCTTCATTAACACTTACAATCTTAACAATGAAAACTTTTCCCTAATCATTAAGGATACTTTAAAGATGTTTGAGTCAAATGACAGACTTAAGAAAGCACTCCTTGGGGATTAAAGTAATTGCAAAGATCCTATATACCATAGAGAAACAAGCCATGTTCTGGTGCCATTTGTCTTCAGTTTTAGTCATCTATTGCCTTGTTACTTTGAATTGTTTGACGTATCTCAGGAATTTCTAAGATTATACCAAACTTCCCAAAATGTTCGGCGGTAGACTGTATTGATCAACCATTCGGGGTGGAAGGGAAACACAATTCACATTTCTCAAAGTTCGAGGACGTTATAGATATGATCTGCAGGGGTCGGTTGTTCAAAACGGTGTTAACTTAAAAAATATTGTTCCATGACATCGTGTTAAATATGTCTACAGAATGCGGTTCATTGATTGGTTGAATAGCTCGTTTGCATGGGTGACTTATTATTTCGTTTAAGCAGCAGAATTTTTATTTGCACTTTTACGGCAGCATAGAAACCCATTATGTTTGTTAATATTTAAATCTTTAGATTCCTAGCTGTTCCTTCGAGATAAATTGTGTTAAATCATCTGGGTCCGGTTGTTCTAGGCTCCGTTGCGTCTCAAAGAAATTGACGTCACGTCATAATAGAAATTCATTGTAACGTTACGTCATCAAAGATACCGTTAACTAAAGAGAGCTTTGAGCAACCCGTCCCATTTCACTGTGTTGTAACGTAGCGTCACATTGCATAATGGAATACGCATTGTAACGTCCGCATTGATTTAACAATTATAACGCCAACATGTTGTGGCGCGACGTTTTCCCTACCGAGTCTGGCGTTCGGGAATGTTCGGCATCTCCACGGATATCGATTGTTGACGTCAACAAAACAGCGGCAGATCTCATGCGTTTTGTCCCAGGCACATTAACTATTGGATTGGCAGCTATATAGCGCGGGAGTATAGGCCTACGTAGCAAGTCATTTGTGGAAGGTGAGTCTAAACTGACTATATGAGTTTGCATAAACAATCAGCGATTCTTTGATCAGTATTTACATGTCGATCCCATTCTTTATAAAAGTGTCCTTGAAAAAAAGAAAAGAAACCGACGACTAAGCGTCATTTGCTAATGTAGACCTATATGTATTCCCGCGTATACAGCAATATCACTTTACATAGTATTCAGCCCAAATTATTTTGTTTAGTTTGTAACTAGCCACAGGTTTAGCATGATATAACTTCACTTTATACTAAACATTAGAGTTTTCGTAGTTTTTGGACAGCACAAACATTATTTTTGGTAGACAACCGCTTTACTCCATTTACTATGTAAGTAGGCTATAGGCCTACGGCTCTGTATATATACTGTCAAAACTACGTCAGTTGCTTTCGTGTTATAAGCAGCGGAAAGGGTTAGGGTTAATACTAAACCCAACCCTTAACTAAACCTAAAACAAACCCTTAACATAACATAACCCTAAACATAACCCTTAAATTGACGTCATATCTTCATGACGGATGGGGCTCGCGGTCGTGGTTTAGTGGTTAGCGAGTGAGCTTACTTATCCTACTTCGATGTACTGTTCACAGGATCGAGTCCGTCTGTCGATCCTCAGGTATATGAGTGAGTCACACGATGTTGCTTCGGCAATCGTCGGGGTGGTTTTTACGAGGTTTCGTCCCGGTTTTCCACCGTACTTACACAAGAAAAGTGTGAAGTGGACAATCCGTCGTCGTATATGTGAAATACCCTTGAGTACGACGTTAAACCCCAAACCAACAAACAAAATATATGACGGATGTACCCATAATCCCCAAAATTCTCTTAGTACCGGTTTCATCCATTTTCGTCAATGCGAACTGACTCTTCGATATCATTTCACTTCCATACAATACTTACAGGCGGCCTTATTCATTGGGATATTTAGGAAGTTACTGATAGCCATGTTAAGCCCGAGTTTTATCATGATTACTCACTTTTGTTTGTTTCAGAACAGTACATGTATAACCATGGCTGAAAGCCACACATCAAAACACCATGTGCTACAGAGTGGTTCTAACCACTCATCGGAGTATCTATCCGTCAGTGAGGAGTCTTTAGAACGCGATAACAACATCAAACCTCACGCTGATGCTACAGGAGGGAAACTGTCGCCAAAAAAGCAAAGCGACCGCAAAACAGACACTAGGAGACGAAATGAAAGCAAGCGTATAATAGGCGACACCAGGGAACAGCAATCAACCACTCTGAATTCCAGCAGAGAAAACACTGCAGTTAAATCAGTGTTTTGTTCCACGCTTCCAAAACGGAAAAACATATTTGGGAAGAACCGTCTTTGCCATTCCGATTCCAGTCTTAAACCTAACTGCAGGAGTGCGGCTTCCAATCAATTTCAGCTAGATGAGGAATGGGATTTCACAGGGATGAGCACTCATGCCTTCGTGGATACAAATTTTCGATTTGTGACAATCACACCATCATCAAGTCTCGAAGATCAAGTATCTCCAACCTACCAAGCTCATTTGTCGCGAGATGTGCCGAGCCGTGTTGATCATTGGACAGCTGGCGAGAAAGAATACCTCCTGCGTGTCATGGCAATAGCTTTAGCATCAAAAGCCATTACAGCAGCACAAGAAGAACTATTGGTCTTATCTGGACAATACCCTTACACTTTGAACAAAAAAATGTCAAGCCTCTTAAGAGACCCAGCAATAGACTTGCCTCTGATGAAAACACTCTTCGGCAAATTCGCTCAAAAGCATGACAGGTATTCCAATCACTTGAGGAAAAGTGCCAAATCAGGCTGGATGTCATTGCCCCCAAAATACCAGAAGGGTGAGTTTTGATTTGGTTGACTTTAAATGGAAACAAAATGGCGACGAAAGCAAGTCTTTCCAGAAATATTAAACTGACAATATATACATAATAATAGCAGAATTTAATAATGACAATAATACCACGACGAAAGCAAGAATATGGCGTGTATTTTACAATTTCCATCAGTACTAAATGTATAATATATAGATAATAATAACAGAACCGCTTAATTGTTTCTACTTGTCTGGTCACATCTATATTAACAGTTTGTTTTTATTTCTTTCAGAGATATCTCCCACTCCCTTTTCCAAAGATATCAAGATTGATACAGCTAAAGGAATTCCAGTAAATGGGGGCTCTATGACAGCTTCCTCAAGGGGGCTTGTTCACAGGGGGGATTCATATACCATTGCTGACCAGGTAATAAATGAGGAGTTTGTCAGGGAGAGGCAACCCCAGACATTTTGTGTTCCTCCTATCTTTTCAACAATCACAAGCGACGATTCGTACGAGGCAATTGATGACGCGTTGTGTTCCACTAAACGACCAGACAACTGCAAAAGAACATCTGCCCTCTTTTCATCCCCTAATCAATCAGCAATTACTTTGAGCAGAGCTACAGCCAAAACTGACATGATAGAAGGCCGGGATAATCTGGCATCCTGTAGCTATTATTTAGAAGCAAACTTCAACAGACCAACGACTTCAAATACAGAAGATCTCGGCCGAAGAAAAAACGAAAGCATAGGGGACCTGAGAATCCGACAATGTCAGCCTACGTTAGTACTCTCTGATTCCTTCACAGAGAGGTATAGTCTGGCGGGGTCACCAAGAACAAGTGTCTCCGCTCAATATGACACACTTGATGCTGGAAAACGACAAAGCGATGTTAGCAATAGGCATCCGCATCAATATCTTGTTGAAAATGAAGCCATTTTTAGCACTGACGGTCTGGATGACGACACCAACTCAGAACTACATCAGTCAGAGATACATATAGAATCTTTACAGAGCATTCCACAAATATGTCTGGACTTTAATTCTCAAGAACATCTACCTCAGGAACCGTGCTCAAGTGGACACACAGATACGGAATTCACACATGCAAACGCGTGTGGCATCGGAAAAGAATCCCAGTCAACATTCTCTAATCAGTTATCAGAGTTTCTTGAATATGGACAAAGAAGCCGTCGATACTATGGACGGTCCAACACAGACACCCATCAGGCGTCAGACACAGACGTCACCAGCGGACAGAAGTTGCGAAAGTCAAGCGGGTCGCGTCGCCGGTCAGACGAATGTTATCTAAGGATTCGGGAAGATGTCATGCCATACGATCCAGGTATTCGCTCTGCTTCTCAATCACTGAACACCGACGGATATGGATCAAACAAGACACATTCAGGACATCAACACAGATCCCGTGTAAGCCACATTGATCCACACAAACGACAAAAGAAGCCAGACAGTCGACCCCATCGAAAGTCAAAACCAAAGATAGAGTGCAGGAACTGTCGCCAACCCATCTTCTCCGACCATGGGACATTACCCGGAGAGTCTTATTGTTCAGACTCCAGTACATGTAAGTCTGTCAGTCCGCCACTAGCATTACGCAGGAGAGACAGCGGTGTTACACTTGGGGTAGTACTGGTGAAGACGTCGACACCAAAGGTTAAACACAGTAAAGGCGGTGGTTCCACCGTATTGGACTTTTGATAATTTCTTCCGTCGCTTATTTCTTTTGTTGTTTGTTCTTGTTCGATTGTTTTATTGTCATTTATTTTGATGTCATTTTGATTTGAAAAATGCATATAAATTTGTTATAAACTATAACCGACCAAAACTTCATGTCTTGAATTACTGTTTGGAATGGCTTGGAAATGGTTCTTATGTTAACATATGTTGTGTTTTGATGCTTAGTATAGTAAAATTTTCACTCAATAGACTACACACAATAATCAGTCAGTTATTAAACACTATCGAATTGAATAGTTCCAAGGTGACTACGAGTTGCGAAAATACATATTTAGTCCCCTTTAACTACATGTAAAACAAGTGAATTATTGTTAACGTTTATGAAGATCAGCTTTCAAATCCCTTCTAATGTACAATAATCAAAATCATGTTCAGGACACAATTTGAAGTTTCATGTACCAATGCTAGACCTATATCACAAGATATACGGCTATCGAGTGTTAGTTTGAGAAACGCAAAAAATTCAAAATTTAAAAAAAACGAAGTTGAATTTTTCCAGAGAAATGGTCGATTTGTTTTTAACTTCGTGCTTAAGACTTAGAAGGCGATGTAATCCAATAGTATATAACGACTCAATCGTATTCTCCCGAGAGTATTTATAATTAAGGAGGCTAAGTCAACTCCATGTCTCGACGTAGAAGTAGAATAGATTCCGTTTTTGGATTGTATATAGAGACTCTGAACACATCCATAAAATGTGAAGTGGTTTACTATGATGAGACATTAATGTTCCTCCATTGCTAAGTAGAGACTGTACAACCAAACCTGTACATACTATACCCTTACCCAGATGATACCCTTACCCAGATGATACAATTCTGGACTAGTATTCGTAAAGATGCTCTTACACTATGCAGCATATGGAGGCGCGGAAGGACTCAATCTGTAAGAAGTATAAGCGGAGGAGTCCACATAAGTAGCTATAAGAGTTACCGGTCTGCAGCTATATGTGTCTACTATTATAATACTGAGACCCGGTGTATAAAACACCCCAACCGGTCCCCCCCCCCCCCCTACACTAGTTTTACTTCTTCCTTGGTGCTGGGGACGAGTAGGCCCTATTACTCTATAGTTTACTCTAACACACTATTTGTTTTCTTTGGGCCAGCTTACAACCTGGAATTCCTTTGCAATTTACCGTGAAAGGCGAATTTTAATATGAGGGTCCTGTGAAAAATACCAGGTATCTTGCAAGTTGATCTTATACATGACACTACATGACGATTCGTCGGTGCTCAATAAAAGCTCTGGGGACATTTCTTTTTGGAAACACAACTATATTTACGCGGAAAACCAAAGATTCGCAATTGAATTCCGGTGGAGTGGAACACAATTCACATAAGTCTGGCAGGTCCCCAGCCAAAGGGTAATTTTGAAAAAAACCTGCTAACAATCCTGGTCAAACCAGATTTAAGGAAAGTTTTTTTTCCTTTAACGAGTGAAGGCCATGGTGCTTATCGCCCTATTGGTTTGGGCAATCAGATGGAAAGTAATCCTGACTAAACCGGAGGTCGACAGACGGATTCGAATCCGTTAGCGAAGGCCGAGACGCTAACCACTAAATCACAGCCACGAGCTCCATTCATTATCGCAACAGTTAATCTGTGAATTTGTTTTGACGTTTTGTATTTAGAACATCGCAACATATGCAATGTTGACTATAGTGTCCCGTGGAATGTATACAATGAGACCCTCTTATTGCAAGAAATGGAAGCTGTCTTGCAAGTTTAAAATAAATCGGTATTAACAAAAGAAGCGAAGTTGGAAGTCAATAGCTGAATTTGTTTCCAAGTTATGTTAACAACACATATACAGATGGGAATCTTGTTAAAATACTCACTGATTGATGGCCCTATAGTTTTGCGGAATTTAGTGAAACACAAGAGGAGGGAGCTATATTTTCAAGTTGGAAATCTAGAGTTCACAACACATTCAGATGTGAATATTGTAAAATTACGCAATCTCGAACATGCGGTTTTACGGAATTTGGTAAAATCCGAACCCATTCGTCATCTTAACAGCGAGAAAGCTATTCGGAACAAGTGTTTCGGTGAATTTTTTCTCAAATTACCATGTTCACAACACATAGGTATGAATATCGAAACTTATGCAATGGCGGCCATAGGTGCCTACTGTTTTTCGAAATTTGGTAAAAAATACCATCTCGTCCTTTGTCTTAATAGAAGATTGTTTGTTTGTTTGATTGGGGTTTAATGTCGTACTCAAGGGTATTTCACTTATATGACGACGTGCCAGCCCAATGGATGAAGGAAACCACCCTTAACACCACTGGCAACAAATAAATACAAGACGGGACAAATACAGGACAGTAACAGGACGTAATACGGACACCACAAAACAAATCGGCTTCCTGTTCCCCTTTAGCTCTGAGAGCACAAGGGCAACATGAAGCTCCCTCCAACCACCTCCCTTAATAGAAGAAAGCTATATTCCACGTTGCGAGTCAATCAGTGAAGTGATCATGTACACAGCACATAGGCGTGAATATTGTAAAATAAAACGACCACATTGTTTTAAGGAAGTTGACGGAAATGCAATCCCACCCGTCGTCTTAACGGGAGGAAGCTACATACAAAGTTTCAAGGCAATCGGTGAATTTATTTTCAAGCTAGTCGTTTTTATTTTCAAGCTAGTCGTTTTAAAACATTTGTGACGGAAGGAAGGACGGACAATCGAATACGCCGGTAAATTGGCTTAATTCCGGCGTACAAAATGCACGATTTTAAAGCATATTCGTACATTTATTACGGCCGAGCGTAGTAGTCCAATCAGAGTAACAAGAACCTAGCTAGGTTCAGCCGATTGGTTGTTTATTAGCCCAAAGACAGCAGACTGTTTATAAATGAAATCTCCATAGCCGGGCTGGAGACATTATGACATAAACAAAGTATAACATCTACACAACATAAGGAGTATAGAGCAGGTTTATTCATAACAAGAACGGCAAATGTAACAACATAACAAATATAAGTTTGAGCTTAAAACAAAAATTCTCAGCAACAAAGCGTTATGAAAAAGTTTTTCGTAAATTTAATAAAATATGGAAAATACTTTGTATGTACTTATGACCCATTTGTTATAATCAACCAATTTCATTTTAATACGATTACGAATCTGGATGTAAGCTGTGGATATATAATGGATTATATATCCCAGATGCTTGATATACACGCGTATACAAGTTAAAGACAGACGAAATGAAAATCTAACAGATGACACAAACCATACATATACGTCATGTATTTATACAAGCAAAACGCCTCTAACAATTCGTATACTTAAGAGGAAAATCTTAATCATTTTTATAATTTACTTGGAGCGAATTCACCAATGTATGTCAACAAAAAATTAATAAATATATATAAATTAGGATATTCGTCACTAAAACAGACCCTATTTTTTCATACAAATATATATCATAAGCTATCTTTTAAGTCATGTCACCTTTATATTCCAAACGTACATGGAAGTCCGACACTCAAGAACTAGTAAACATAAATTTCAATAACACCGTCAAGTATTTACACCAGAAGAAATTTACTTTGTATAGCCTACTTCTGCGTCAGTTTTTGCGCTGGCATAGTCACTTGCCCTTTAGCTATATTGACAGTACGATCCATACAAAATCATTTTTCTTTACTCAGAACTAGACGAACTTTGCCTCTTTTCCAACAGAAGAAAAAACACTTAGTTAGTGAAGCTCTTTGTGTATATCCGCATCATACAAGATAAAAACCCTTAAAAACTTCGTTAATCAATCAATCAATCGAACACCTCATTAGGGTTTCAGTTTACACCTTCACACAATAAGAATAGCATAAAGTTTCTCTCTATAAATAAAATATATAATCTATCGGTACCGGTATTTCAAGATGTCATATTGTCTGTAACATTTAAAATAAATCTACATGCTTGGAACTGTTTTGCAGTAACAAACAAGAGGTCAACTGAATTCAGTTCAGTTCAATGAAAAGCAAAACAAAACAAAACTAACACTTACATAATACTGTGTGGTAAATAATCGCCAAAACAAGGGAGATAATCTTCAAAGGCAAAATAATCAGGAGAACTTGATGAAGGGAAAATTGTGCATTTATGTAGCATATATCGATAATCCCGTTTAACTCGCCTACGTCAGAGTGAAAGAAATGTACTTTGTGTGTACGGGTTATTTTTTCAATCTACCATATACACTGTCTGAATCATTCACTTTTATAATTTGTGAGTTTCCAGTGGTTTATACGTCATACTGGAAGGGTATATATGTTGCTAGGCTAGGTGTTTGGAGAGATTAGTGTTTCAGTTCCCGCTCAAATGTATTTCATTTACAAAGTCGCGATGTCATCCAACAGTAGATAACCAAACTAACACAACCATATAAACATGAATATATTGTTGTCCAGTGCTGATACGAGAGACTGTCACAAGAATCGCTTAGTTAAGTCCTGACCTTAACCACTGGGCCATGGAGTGCAAACCAAAAGGGTAGCTGTGCATGTCCCTCACAACAAATGACGACTAGATACAAAAGAAGGAATGGACACATATGATTATAGAGCTATAAAATAAATAAGTGTGAAATTAACAGTGCCAGATTAAACAACAAATCAATCTCATGAAGCCCCTAAACTCGCAGTGCATCAGAGCAACTTGAACCCGCAGCCATCGGTTCAGTGTTAGATTTCATAAAACCCAGTCAAAATGCAAGATGTTTTATTGTGAAGTGAATTTTGGATGTCTAAATATCCTTTGATTAGGCTATTTTTGGGGTTTTACGCCATACTTAAGGTTAATAAACTCCATTGTCGATTTACCAGCCCAATTGGCGAAGACACAATGGCAGTATTCCAACAATCACAGGAGATAATACATACTACATGTACAATAATACACTGTGCGAATTCACTGTGCTGGAGCTCATAAGAGAGCACGGCAACAAAGGTGATGATGAAACCAACATTAACGTCACTGGTAACACACAATGGTAAGATACCAGACTGGCAGTACATCCTACAATCTGACCAAGTGTGCCAAATCAGCTTCATGTTGCCTGTTATCTCTGAGAAGTCTAGGTGGCATCCCAAAAACTCCCAACAGCTAGGACATTTACTGTATACAAAACCTCAGGTAATTAACCAAAACATTCCAATAGTCCAGTGTTTTGGCAGCATTCAAACAGTTTGTATAACAAACCTCCACCCTACAAATAGCTCACACATTATAAAATTAGGATGCTTTTTAATAAATTCACAAAAAATAAATTTAGTTCTTTGAAAAAGCAAAGATAACCGAAAAAGGTACAATTTAAATATCAATTAGCACAACAAATAAAAAAACCCTCAGCATTTTGATTTTCTAATGATTAACCAACAATAATTTTTATATGGCACCTTGCTGCAGGGATCAGGGTTATCACTATCACATTTACTGAGGTTAACAATTCAACAAATGTGACTCAAATAGAATCTTGGACAGAATTCACATTTCACTCTCAGGGAACTACACGAGAGTGATTTGCACACTCCTTAACAGGAATTTGCTTAATATTGTTGCTTAAGTAAAATAATTCATTGATGTTCTCTAAAGTTGTCAGAGTAATAACAGACTCAATTATTTTGAGATAAGTTAGCCAATGTTTTATATATGAACCCCAGAGGCTTGTGCATGGGTTGAAGGAAGCAACCTTCTAGTTAGCTGGTTCAGTTTGTATTAGCTCCGTCACTTCGTATTAAACCTGAAGTATAAAACTCCTCAGTGTGTGTTCTAAATGTATTAACTTCTTAGTAGTTACTATTTGGTATATGTGCTACACTATTTTTTCAGTTTGTGTTCTTATTATTAATTTGCTTAGTTAAACTTGTGCATGTATATTAAAGCATTTTCAGTTTATGGTATACATGTATAAGCATTTTCAGTTTGAGTATTTACTATTATATCATAATATGTATAACTGTTTACAGTTTGTGTTATACATTTATTACCAATTTCAATTTGTGCAATACATGTATAACCATTTCCAGCTTGTGTTATACATGTATAACAATTTTTAGTTTAGGTTTTACATGTATTTAAGCCTTTTCAGTTTGTGTTATATTATATAAGTATAACCATTTTTTCCTTTTGTGTTACTGTTTTACATGTATCCATTTTCAGTTTGTGTTAACTTAAAGTTATACATGCATAACCATTTCTAGTTTGTGTGACTTATCAATGAGCATTTTCAATTTGTGATATACATGTTTAAAGTGTTTGAAATTTTTGTTATTCATGTATTACCATTTTCAGTTTGTGTGATACATGATCATAAATGTATTACCATTTTCAGTTTGTGTGATACATGATCATAAATGTATTACCATTTTCAGTTTGTGTGATACATGATCA
>JAQQZZ010124945.1:978-14251 GCA_030265115.1 Mopalia vespertina
ACGGGGTCTCCCACGGTTTTTAACGGTATTTAATCAAGGAACAGTGTGAAATGGACAATCCATTGTCATGTAGGTGAAATACCCATGAGTACGACGTTCAACTCCAATCAAACCAAAAAAAAAAACACAAAAAAAAACAACGTATTCCGAGGTTTGTCACTTTCCCGTTACATGTTAATCTCACTGTCACCCTTAGCCTAAGTCTGTGTGATTCTACAGGGTGCTGATTCTGACACTCCACAGACAGAGATGTCTCGGAAGGGCCGTTCTTGAGATCGCTAACTATTTTGGGGGATTTTAGCAAGAGTACCATCCGACCAATTATGTTATTCCATATAATCAAAATATTTCTTCGGGCTTTCTGCTGCTTATACCATCGGAGAGACACATGCGCCAACTGCCAGCTTCAATCACAACCACAGTGTTAACAAACCTAGGATAAAGACATCACTAATTTGGTACAAATGTTATCGCTAGAGCTGTGTAAACACGGGCTTATTTAAGTATGCGGAAGGACACTTTATTAGCAGGCTAATCTCTACCTTATGTTGACCCTTCACTGAAATGTGAACTTCTGCGCGCCAGACGGACTTGCTTCAGATTAAAGGCCTGTTGGTGTTTGTGGGCGACTCTCCAGCCTTCAAAACCGATGTATATTGAAACTTTTGGCCAATCAAATCCATGTGTTACAGAAATAAGTGGCATAGTTAAATGCATATAATTCGCGTGGAACGATAATTTAACGAAGACGACCCGGCGTGACGGAAAGTAAATTACATTTACGACATGACATAAGGCGTAGTTTGTACATGCGATGTGAAGATTTATAGCCTGCTTGCGTCTGTGGTCCTGCATCACGTTGTGCAATAAAACAGTTTATGGCTTGCTTCTGGTCTAATCATGATGGATGGCTCGCGTATTAATCTGGGTCAGAAATGAGACCGCTTTATTGATTTCCTTCTAAACGCTTATCTCTCTGATGGGAATTTCTTTTCATACCTTGGTCTAAAATGTGGAATAATTCCCAGTAATTCGCCTTGCAATTTCTCCACCTTTGACCCGGGACTTGAGTCTAGTCGGGCTAGCACTGATCATTCTGTCTACCTACATATACGGAGTACCAAGTTGAAGTTAGAAATTTGCAAACGGCTCTGGGGATCATTTAATATCAATTTGGTTTTAGACTTTGTTGGCTTTCCTCCGCGGTCTCGCTAACTACCTATTGGTTATATGTGTTAGGAACAGACTTGGCGTAAGATGGGGCCTCTCATTCCACGATGGGTAATCTGATTTGGAAACAATTCCTGGAAGTCTAATATTGCAATCTGAACTGGTTGCTATACGTACTATTGTTGGATTTGGTTCTAATTTTTGGAATTCTCTGGAGAAAGATTACCGTGCGAATATTTAAGACATTTGAGCTAGAGTCTGCATCCTTCCAGACATCGTTTTACATTTTAACCCCTGTTGTAGCCAGCTCTGTGAAATCAGTTCATCTTATTGTGAAAATCAGATTCAAGGAATTTGGCGGCAAATGTATTGAAGATATGTACTAGGCTTCACTTATGTTATCTTAGCTTGTTAAATTTAGCAATTTTAAACAGTATTATCGTAAATAAATAAATAGCGTTGAAAATACGGAACGCTGCCAACGGATAAGCCAAACTCCTAAAATAATGTACTAGTACTTCAAATATGTTATGAAACGTTTTAAACAGAGCTGTTTAAATTAAATTAAATCGACCGCTTTATTGGGGTACATTCGTGGGGCATAAGAGCAATTATATATAATTATATAATAATTAGATGACTAGGTCGGGGAGTTGTTAAAATTGTGGTGCATGGATTTCGCGACCGTCGGAAAGCGAATTGAACAGCTTTTATATAGTTGCCTGAGTGTGTGAACTATGTTCCGTTTTTACCCGACTGTACAGCACGGTATTCAAAAAGGAACAAAACATTTCGAGAAATAAGATTGGAGGATGAACATATTTGATCACGACAGTGGACCATTAACCCAATGTCTGAGTTGACTGTTTTAATTGTTTTTATTCCTCTATTTCTGTAAAGGACTTGAAATTTCTATGTTCTTTGCACACACAAAAAAAAAACAACGACGATTTTAAGAAATGTTACCCATAAAGGCCATACTACAAAGAAAAAATTTGCGGATTTAAAAAAATATATATATAATTATGGGTGTGGGATATCTAGATAAAAAAAGGACCAATTTTCCATTATTTTGTGTAAGCCTGTATTTCTGCTGATTTGGAGAGTTTATGATTATGCAATAGTTACATAACGATAAGCTCACTCCACAATTCTCCGAATAGAGAAAGAAATTAAAGCTGTCTATCTTGAGGGAGCCGTAAAACCAAATTGAGACTTCAAATTCGCGGCAAGTTATAAATATTTAAAGCCTCATTTGCACTTAATTTTATTGTCAGTGAGACTTAATTTGCACTGTTTTTATTCCGACTGTTTAAAACCTTTGTTGTCGGGCTCTCATCTTCGAATTCCATACCGAATGTAAAACGCAAAACTGCATGGATCCAAATATATAGGAACGATCTGAACATAGAATTTACGTTGCAAGTCCGTTTCCCGTCTACCTCATTGTAGAAAGAACTTGACATAGGCTGACAGAAAACATCTGCAACTAAAACGAAAAGCCCCGTTCCAGTAGTTTGCAACCAGCTGGTAATATGGAAGTACTGTCCAGACACCGACTGGTTACAGTCATGTTATTATGATTACGTTCACCATAAAGATGGTGCGACCAGCTGGCTACTACAATGTATAAGGTTACCAACATATTAATGATAAGTAGTTGTTGTTGCATCGCAGAAGATACTCAGAGGTGGAAATGTGCTACTTTCTTTCATGATGACTTTTTCGGGGTTGGGACAGGACGTTTCAATTTTTCTGGATAAAGTCAGTTTGTGACACTTGGCTGATATAACTATCTTATTCTAACGAGTTACAGTTTTGTCTTGAAATTTGAGTTACAGAGATGTTGTGGTATATTAAATCGCTGTCAGTTACTTTGACATGCATGATAATCTGATCGATGAATTTATAACTTAATAAATGCGTGAAATTATATACAGTGTTTTCTTTATTCCACCTACAGTTAATACTGCTGTGTATACTATTGTGGCAGGTGCCCTGTTATAATTGGATTCAGAACCACACCTTCTAAAGTGATAGAACCGCCCCGCAGGGGAATATTATCAAAGACTCCATTAACACTCAGTCTGGGAGAATTATGTTACAAGTTTTGTGAACCGTCCTTAACATGATACCTTTCCACTTCGCTTTGAAGTTAGGACTTTTTCTTGCTGCTAATGAATCGTTCCTGGGTTAGTGTTTTTTTCGACTTACGTAATAAGCAGTTTATGTTTCCTCACACTTAGAGTGTTGACGTTATGCAGAGTTCTGAATTAGAGCTGTCTGAACACATATGCATCAAGATGTTAGTCTAGTTAACATTATAAAATAGACTACCCAATTAAATAAATACTACCGAAATACACTGGGAACTCGTCAGCCCAATGTTACTGTACGTTCTGTTATTTCAAACCGACGGCAGCATTGTGGCTACATCGGCTGCATGTATAACTCAGGGGCACATGCTTAAAATAGAGCATAATAGGGAAATAATAATTTATCCCTGACTGTCAATTATAGACAATGATAGTTAAGATTTATTTGACCGAGAGAAGTTTCACCATAACCAGATTTGTTCTTCTTGTATATAAACTGTGATAGAGTTTTGGGAGAGATGTATAGGTACAATGTAATTTAGTTGCAAAGTTTTGACATTCCTTTATGATGAGGTGAGTAAATCGCTGGCTCGGTTGGTTATATTGGTTTGTTTGTTTGATTGGGGTTTAACGCCGGACTTATTTCACTCACACGACGGCGTGCCAGCCAAATGGATTAAGTAAACCACCCCGGACACCACGGCAACAAATAAAAAAACATTTGATCCATCACATAGAATACAAAGTTTGAAGTGTCTTAACCCGATCGCCTCTGTCTTCAAAGGCTTTTTTTATGGGTGGTTTCCTCTTTAGAGGAAATAATTTTAGATTTTTAAAAATTAGCATAACCTCATGGATATATGGATATAGACTATTTCAATCTTCACTGACGTGTCTTCTATTCCTTAAAATGTGTTCCTGGATGTAAAGTTCTGCTTCACTAAAATAAAGCTAATAGATGTGTTATCAAGGCAGCCGACTCCCCTGTTCACAGCATGAAGATAAACAGCAGTCGCCCTTAATTAAACCCTACAACGCTAGGTGGCGCTTGCCAGATTTTACCGGCTGTCTGCAGACAAGTGGAACTGTCCTTCTTTCGCCATATGCTTTGTCTTTAAACTAACAAGAAAATTAACTGACGGCAATCCCATATTTGAAGGTCTCTCTGAATCGAGGGTTAGTTACTTTATCTCCTTGTAACAATTTGTGTTGGTTTTAAGCAAGCAAGGTATTCTATTAAAAGCGGAAGACATCTTTCCGGTGCGGACTCGCTGAATGATTGGCTCTCATAGTCTCACTAGAAACATAGTCCCCGGCGAAGAGCTCTAGACTACTTTTGAAATAGTGTTCTTCGTGAGTAAAGGGGGTCTTTTTTATCCTTAGATTAAATGAATTAGAATAGGTGGAACTAGTATTACAACTTGACTTTAAGCTGATATATCATACAATATATATATAGATATTTATTTTGATAAAATATCTATTCAATCTAACTCTAGAAAATAGCAAATTTGTTTCTGGAGTAGTCAACCTGGCCCAACGCCCATTTATGGTACACGTCATCAATGGATATTTTGAATAAAATTAGGTCTAGAGTTGACCTTTGGCGGTATCCCTGTGTCAACAGTTCCACAAAAGCACGATTATAAGATTAATCTCAAGCAGAGAAACAGGGAAGCAAGCATATGTTTAAATACACATTTGAATAACTTTATAGCCATAGACACCAGTATAAAGATCAACAGCAATAGAAGTAAAGCAAAATAAATGACATACATTTAAAAAAAAAAACTCTTCTTTTTAAACCTTTCGTTATTCTAATGCAATCAAGTGTGCTGAGACTTATGTGCGGAGTTATCATATGCTATGTATATACAGGAACGTCAGAAGTAAACAGACAAGGATGAGCATTAATTCTAATTATATTTATGCTGTCAACGATAAGATATTTTTTTCATGTCTGGGTAAAGATAATTTATTCTTCAATATCGCCCGTTTTCAGACAGTTTTTGAACCAAATCTACATAATACATAATAGTTTGGAGTAAACTGTCCAGCGAATATCGGTAACACTCTAAAATATGTTGTCATAATCTCAACCAGCTTTCTATCTGTTCATCTTGAACGCTTGTGTTTCACCTTCGTCTCGGCTCAAACCCGGATGTCTTGCTGATAACAGGATATCACTGTCTGTGTTTTCATCGCGAAGTCAGAATTAACAGCACTGTATAACAGTTTTTTGGATTAAACACAAGATTCGGAGACTTTATCTCTGACGATGTCATCACGGAGAACCTCTCTCACACGAAGAACTCTCTACACTGATTTGTTACATATATTCACACGTTTACGACTACTGGTTAATGATATCTGTGCCTCATGGGATTTCAGAAATGCCGTAACGTGTCCAATGATATTATGTCTGTATTTATGAAATACACTGTATTGTCTCTGTCTTTCTCCACTTGTCAGAACCAACGGAGTTTTCATCTTGTGAACTGGATTGTATAACATTAAACTTCCAGGATAATATTAACATTGTTCAAATATTCTATGGCGGCTTGGTTGTCTTTGGAAAGTGTATTATCTATCGACAATGGATTATTGCATCGCTACCTGTAAAATCCTTAACTTTATTCGGATTGAGAAAATGAAGACATTCTATACCAAATGAACTAATATACACATAAGTACTTGTCGTGTCTGTCACGGTACAGCAAACACATTCGTTTATGTTCATGCAGAAGATGCACTTTAATATGAAATATACTGGTCTTAACACGGACCAGTACAGTTTGGGGAATTAGGAACTTTACCATTGAAAGAACTTCATCCTACCGTCTTAGCCAGTGCTGTGCTGTCAAGTGTTACATTTTTTATCAGTTTTACTAATAATAATTGAGTTAAACAACGTATAATTATACTCAGCCCGAAGTCATACGCACTTTGTGTATCAGTGTTAGTAATAATAATTGAGTTAAACAACGTATAATTATACTCAGCCCGAAGTCATATGCACTTTGTGTATCAGTGTTAGTAATAATAATTGAGTTAAACAACGTATAATTATACACAACCCGAAGTCATATACACTTTGTGTATCAGTGTTAGTAATAATAATTGAGTTAAACAACGTATAATTATACACAGCCCGAAGTCATATACACTTTGTGTATCGGTGTTAGTAATAATAATTGATCTATACAAAATATAATTGTACAGAGGCTGAAGTCGCATACACTTTTTGTATCAGTGTTAGTAATAATAATTTAGTTATGGCACAGGGGTGTAGATTATTTAAAATCAATGAATCATCTTATGTTCTAGATAAACTCCCACAGACAAGTTTATAATGAACCTTAATCTCGAGTTGTGTTATGGGTAACCTAGACATCTCGAAAGAAGGTAATGACCATTAATATGGTGTACAGATTATTGTTAAAAATGTAGCCAACAAGATATTCGGCATGGGTTTGGAATAAATCAGTCTACAAATTAGTATTTCGGAGATATAGAGAATATGTCTGTTAAAGAGATTTAGTGTTACAACCTGTCTGATACAGAGGGCAGTTTTGCCTTAACCAGTAGGTCCTGAGATTTTTGTTTCTCTTATATCCTATAATGGGCCTTTGGGAAGGATGAGTATACATTTTAGGTAGAAGATTTTCATATTCCCGTAAAAGGAAACGAGCAAACGGGGTGTTTGGTTGGTCATATTGGAAAACAAATGGAATTATTTCTTTTTTAAACCTTTTACCTGATTCCCAATTGAAACCCATTGGCTAAAAAGTTCGAAGAGTTTAAATCCAATAAGCCTCTCTTTCTAAACAATCGGCATGGTTTCAAAATGATCTTTAACCGAATGACCAGGGAGATAGAAATGTTCAGCTATTTGGGGATATGAGGTTTGACCTAATGGAGCTCAAATGATTGTTGGCTCTAAGCCGAAGGGGATTTTTGGTTTCACCAACATATTGTCTCAGACACTTCTTACAAGGTATACAACATTTATGACTCTCTGAATTCAAATTGTCTACCAAATAATAAACATTTCTAGTTTGTTGCCCAACAAAGGAGGCCTTTTCTGGTATGTAACTATTTAGCTTACATCTCGCCTTCACACATTGTGAGGACCTGTCCGATATATATATACACACAGGTTGATTGTGGTATTTTCGTTTAGGTGCTGATTCTAGCAACAGAACAAGCCTAGTTGAAGGTAGCAAGAGTGCATTTAATTATACACAGTCTGAACTCGCATACACTTAGTGTATCAGTGTTAATAATAATAATTGAGTTATGCAACATATAATTATACACAGTCTGAAGTTGCATTCACTGAATAAATCATTTTCTTGTGGATTCCCTTAATAACCATTATCGGCAGACATGAAACATTCATGCTTACACTACATCAAATCCCTTTTCTTGTGGATTCCCTTAATAACCATTATCGGGAGACATGAAACATTCAGGCTTACATTACATTAAATCCCTTTTCTTGAAATTGTCATCTTCTTGTCCTGGATAAGTCTTTTTATAAACGATTCCTGGCGTGAAAATCTTTCTCCCCGACCACGTGATCTCAGTGAAATATACAGATGCGACTAGGGAACATTCTTGTATTCAGTTTGGGATTACATATCTGTAGGCCATCCCAAGTTCTCCATGTCCAAATCAAAACATTTTTGGCCCTTTGACGATGCTTTCGATTAACTTCCGTATTTGTCCGGACTGGGGGTCCCAATTATCTCTTGCTTTCTTCCCTATTATACGCTATAATACAAACACACCGCTTACCAGCTGATATATAAGCCATTTTAGAAAGGTCAGATTCAAGAC
This sequence comes from Mopalia vespertina, assembly GCA_030265115.1. Taxonomy (NCBI): domain Eukaryota; kingdom Metazoa; phylum Mollusca; class Polyplacophora; order Chitonida; family Mopaliidae; genus Mopalia; species Mopalia vespertina. The sequence continues at coordinate 9,087 of JAQQZZ010124945.1, forward strand.
TGCGGTGCTCGTTAGTAACCGAGAATAGGGCTGTGTGAGTATATCCGGGTTCCCGGACAGGGTTTACCTGTCAGAACGCAGTTTATTCACACATCTGTTTGGATAGAATATAGAGATTTTTTTACAACTATATACACGCGTCATTGGACACGCGTCATTGGACATGTGAAAACTATATTAGAGTGACAAAGTTTTGAATTTTTTCGGAATAACGTGTATTCTTTGTATGAATTATCAATAAATCCAGAACTCAAAGCGATAGGCAGTCCAAGCTTGAGATAAGCGGTGAATACCACCAAAAAATTTGTGACTTTCTCTTTCCCATACGATTTCCCCCCTTTTTTCACCGTTTAATTACCAACCTGTTTAACTACCAACCTGTCCCACACCTTAATAGCTCCAACCAATTAAAAGGCACATACTGGTCTGGGGCCGGTTGGTCGAAACGCTATTAAATTTAATCCACTATTAGATGACGTCACGCCACGTTGAAGGTCTATCTCTAACCCGGTATTAGCGATTTAATCTGGTGTAAGGGGCTAATCGTCTTTCGAGCAACTGGCCCCAGGTTACAGTTGCTCGAAAGACTATTAGTCACTAACACCAGATTAAATCGCTAATAGTGGATTAGAGATAGACTTTTAACATGGTGTGACGTCATCTAATAACGGATTAAATTTAATAGCGCTTCAAACAACTGGCCCCAGCTGACTCATTGCGAGTGACATGAAAGAGCGCACGGCACAGATCGTATTGACATAAGCCAAAGGAATAAGCCAAAACAATGTTTAATTTCTTTCTTCTGATTTAATCATATATGGCCTTATTGCTTGTCTCTGTTGGTATTTTATATCTTACTCCATCGCGGTAGACACAACTCAGTAAGTTCGCTTGTATCTTCTGCCGTAAGCTGTAGCAGCCAGACATGGGTGGAAAGAATGTACAGCTGTGGGTGAACAGCCATGCACCCGATTAGATCGCGATATGACCGAGATGGCTGTCCTTCAAACTACTATAGTTGGTGCACATAGGCCTCATTCTCGTTTCCACCCTAGAAACAAATCGTAAATAGCGTTGGTTTGCTGCAACGGAGACATAAATATAAACTGCTTTTATTGTTGAATGTTAAATTTTGAGCTTGCTATCACATAAATAATCCATCAAATGTTGCTAATGTGATTTGTTGAGTTAATTTCACCAAGAAGCAATATGACATCCATCCTCTGAATATATATATCTTAATACCATAGCAGATTATGGGACAAACCCGCCCAGTCACGCCCAAAATCATTCTACTGAATGGTGTACATCAATCTCTAGTATGTTACCCCGGGGTGGCATACCCCTGATAATCGGATTATACGTAGAGTCCTCAGACAAAAATAAAATTCTGAGAGTGAGAAATATATTTGATTGATCAACTGTTTTGCTTGTCATGCACTGTGACGGAAAAAACTTTAATATTTGCCACCTGAAAGAGTATCTAAAACCTAGCCACGACACGGTATTTGATTCTAACACGTGGTTATAATTCATTTCCACCGTATTGTGAATGCACATCGGAATCTTAGTTCATCAGGAAGGGAATGCGGTGTTATACATAGCTATCAGCTTCTGGATGGTGTGTTCCATCAAAGCCAGCCAGCGTCTATGTGGTGTCTATTTGGTTACCGCATTGAACCATTCCTGTCTCTATAGTTGGTCTATACATCGCCTGTCCACCTCAAGGCAGTCGTCGCTTCTTTTCACCCATACCGCTGTATAAACATATCCATGGCGTGCCATGACTTCCATATGTCAAACTGACAAAACAGGTAACACGTGCGTAACAATAATATGACGATGCTTGTTAAAAGAGAAGGCTCTGGCTGTCGGAATGTTTGCTATAAAAACTGACACATTTGGCAGCATCTGAGAGCTTCCGTTAGAACTGAATACTAACCTACTGCGGGGGACTGTAACATGATACGGCCGCTAATCTGATATAATTATCCCTTAGTTGTGAGTGTTGTAATCTAAGCACATCCAATCCATTCTTTGGCCTACTTAAAGGCGATCGTATTTTCTGTTATTCATATCTCAGAGATGGGAATAGAAGGCCCTACGATTTGGTTTCAGTTGCTGTCAGTAAGACTAAATATCCACTGTTGCAAGCCTGGAATACACCAATAAACGAACAAAGTTTGAGTCGACGGGTGGCTGAGTGGTCTAGGTGGCCAACAGAGGGCAGTGGGTTCTATTTCAGGATGGGTTTCAACCCGGCTGCAGAATTTCTGAGCTGTAATTTGTTCAAACTAAGAAAGTGTTATCCCAAAATAGCGAATTGAGTTTGAGTAAACTGTTGGCATCCTTTTCTATACGTGATATACGATGAGTGTGGATAGTTTCCCTGATCTGGATAGAGCAGAAGGGGTCAGGGTTTGGTGGTTTTCTCATATCATATATCTCGTTACTTTATACAGATAAAGTTTTTACACGCCTTCATAAACAGCATGCCAGAGAATTATTGTAAATGGAGTTGATGAATGATTATTTAATTTAATTTGCAAAGAAAAAAATTAAACTAGATGTAACAGAATAATGACGGTTATACATTTACAGACGGACACTACTTTTACAGACTTATGTGTACATTCTTTCCTTCCAGGTTCAGTCGGCTTGTCTTAAACTTTCTCATCTTCTTGTGTAGATTGTGCCTTGAAGACAGTGTAACTGAAAGGTACATTCTCGTAGCTACAGCTTATGGGGATTGCCCTTATTTGCGGAGTTTTCATTGGTCCAGAAAGATGTATTACACAATCCACCAATCAAAACCCTGAAACTACGAATCCCCTGAAATAGTAACTACAAATCGCTACACGATAGTGTACCTTAACGTGAACAATACATGCAATCCAAACATAATCGATGTTATCAGAGTAGAGATCATAGATTGATAACTAAGGGATCTTTGATTACGAGCGGTAATGAACTTGATCAGCGGCAACAGTTGTACTACAGCGACATACAGTTTGAACCCTTTGGTAATATTGTTTTAGCTCATCTTAAAAACAAGGCAAGTCTGACGTAATCAAAATCACCCACGATTTACTTAATGCTAGATTTTGCAAAACGAACATATAATTCGACCCATTGTTTTTGATACATTTTTCGTTCAATTCTTTTGTTTTGCTGCGCATTCAACGATTGATATTACATGTACTGTCATTATAATACAATGTGTTAAAGACGACACTAACGCTAACATGCGACTATTTTAACGGAAACAAAAAAATATTTGCAGCGTAACTTGCGTAACAATGTGATTCAATAAGAACCAGTATTCTGGATTAGTCGAGATAGGGGAAATTAATACATTTTACAATTGATTCACCTTGCTTGGTCTACTCCATTATCAGACACCATCAATTGCATTGACTTTGTAATAGTTACCACGTTTATCTATATATGTTAATATATATTGCTGTACAAATCATACACGATGAGAACGCTGTTTACACACTGCGCTCCTTAAACTGTACATGTTAAAACCTTAACTAAAACAAGCATAAACGTCTGAGTTTTGAATATTTGTCATTCCTGACTAACGCTTTGCTATGTTGAACACGTCTTTTATTATCACACCTTGCTTCCATTGACCAATCAATTGACAGCACGTGGGAGTCGTTTACAGGCTAGAACAACCCGCCAAGTCCATCACGGCCAATTGACAAGACATGACAGGCAGATATCAATATGCTGTGCTTGTCTGGAACAGACTTGATCGAGCTAAATAAACCGCACTTGTTTATTACAGATGTCTTCAAAAGAAAGAAGACTGTGGTCAAATGCCACCTGTTCAAGTTTAAATTTAAAATGATACGGTCTCCCAAATAATAGTGGACATTGCATTCTTACAGAATAAAGTAGTGCTAGCAAACAGTATGTTAGGAGCTGACGTTTCAGATGGACTATTTGAAGTACTGTGTATCTACCCGGACTAACAACGATTTCTCCATGCTCCTACCAGCTTGAACTAATTTGTTTTTTTTTTTAAATCTGCGTTCTTGTTATAATTAATAAACGTTTTCAATATGTCATGTAGTTTCTCCGCAGCAGTGTAGTCTAGAATGAACTCGTTCTGGTGCCAAGAGTTCGATTTTATGTGAGTCAGTAGGTTTAGATGCTGGGGTTATCTGTGGAGATTTAATCCGGCGATCAAATTAAATAAATCGCGACAGATTTTGTTGACTAAACATAATTGTGGGTAACCGTAACATTGTTAGTTGAATGTAAATAAAACTTTAAGTAAAGTCGCCGCACTTACACATTCAGAAGAAAAACAAATTACATGACAGAAATAAACGATATAAAAAAGTAATCAATATTATTTAATCCGTTTACTGAGCTTCGACCACAACTGAATTTATAACAAAGATGCCGTTTCTCTAAGCGCCATTGTAGACGTTATATTCTTTAGTATATTATATTTCCCAGTTGGTTTTGTTTTACATGAACAATACGTTGCGTCAATATTTAAAATAAATAAATTATGTCACTGTGTTGGCCTACTGACTATATAGTAACCTTTTTGAAGGCTTTAGTAGGGGTGTTTTTGAATGCTGGAAGACTTTCCATTGATTGATTGGTTAATTGATTTAGAGGTGTTAAACGTCGTGCTATTTTACTTATCGGAACGCCTCATTTTACACTATGATTTCCAGATCGAATATTATTGACCAGGACTTAATGAATTATAACGATACTGCGGTTTATAATGAACTATGTACATAGCTAATACATTAATATACTAAAAAAAAACAATAAGAAAGAGGAAGACCTTTTGACACATCTCGGACTTACCTCAATGACTGTTTACCAGCAGAAGATTCACGTATTATTGTAATTATCATTTGTGACGAATGAATTATTGTTCATCAGTATCGACTTCAATCCAGACACAATGTGTTGAATATCTCTGTGAAAATCTACTGGTCGTCTCCGGGCAGCTGGTGAATACAATGGGTTACACATGTACAGTGGACTTGTACATATTTGTTCTCTGAATCATACATCACATCATAACCTCTTTATTGACTACCACCTCGATTTGTTTATTTGTTTATTATAAAGTTATCTGAATCATACATCACATCATAACCTCTTTATTGATTACCACCTCGGTT
>JAQQZZ010124967.1:3081-14249 GCA_030265115.1 Mopalia vespertina
GCATGAATTCTGTACATGGAACAAACCATGATCAGCTGGGCATGAATTCTGTACATGGAACAAACCATGATCAGCTGAGTATGATCAATAATCAATCATGATCAAGGCAGCATGTACTATACAAACCTACTAAGTTAATTTTTAAAGAGTTTAATAGTTGTAAATGCCTTTTTGCATACCAGTACTCATTCCATTTTGATTTTGAAAATTAGTCTTTTATAGTAGGTCAGGCATTATATCTGTGCAATACAACATAACGTTTGTATTTGAAGAGCTCTACAATCTCAATGTTATGGGGAATGAATTTCCACTGATTTTGTATTCATCAGAGTACACTATAAAAGTCAGACAACGTGTATTTAAACAGATATTGGTCTTTAATGGTGTGAATAATAACAGCTTTTCACTTCCTTATAATGCGTCATGTAGTCCAACAGCAAACACCCTCACCATCGCAACCATACAATGTGAAGTGTTTTGCTTCAAGAACATTAATGTGCTTCCAGTACAAAGCAAGGGTAAGTCTATGCCTTGAACACACTGACCTAAGTGGCAAGGTCATTAAATTAAGAATTCAAACATTGCTTTTAGTGTTTGGATACAAGGCCATACAATCTAGATATAACTCACTTAATGGTCTACTTCTGATACAAAGGTGTCAAAAGAGAGAAGAAAATCAACAACAGTCACATGAAATCATTAGAGACATTAAAGAACACTGCACAAACTAGATGAAAATAACATTATTTCAATGCCTATTGAACAAATAATAAACAAAAATATCACAAAATAAATATTAAACACAAAAAATACAATAAGGAATAATTGGTATGAACATTTCGAAAGTCTCGTTATTTTAATTAAAGCGCTAATTGATGTTGGGAAAGCAAACATACTTACATATACGGTTTTCATATACAATATGATTTGCTTAGCACTGTACAGAAAAAAATTAGCAATTAGCTAAGAAAAGGTACTTATTACTTCAAGCACTGTACAAATAAAACGTATCTAAACATCTAACTAAACAATAACTGTGTTCAATCTACAACAATACAGTGGGTTTGACCTACAGAAAAGACTAGTGAATCTTAATCATTAAACATCATTATGATGTATAGTGCATCTTTAATACCATCAAATGAAAATAGTTTCAAATAATTGACATTTCAATTCTTTCTTTAAAACAAACTAAATGTGTTTTAGACATTACAAATGACATTATGGGCATTGTGTTAAACAGAAGTCTATATTTCATTTTGATTAACTTATTTTTTTCGGTGTATATTTTAATTTCAATTTAATAATGGCAGTAGCAATGAAATGTGTTTTTGACATTACTTTATAAGGAAAAAATTAAAAGACGGGCATTGTGTTTAACAAAAGTCTATAAATACTTTTGACATATTTATCTTTTTTGTGTATTTTTTTTATTTCAATTTAACACCAGAACTTAAATAAGAAAATGCAAGAAAATAGTCAACAAAATGAAAGAAAAAAAAATAATCAGAATAGAAACTTAACAAAAACAAAAATTCAAAATGAAGTATTGATAAAAGATTTTTTTACGCTTTTAACAATTAAATTAGGGACATCATTTTAAATATATGTACAAAAGCCCTATCAATTATTGTTAAATAAAATGTTTCAAGAATAATAAAATGTTAACATCAAATGTTTAAGATTTATGAACGATTTTAAAACTGGCTTTATGAAATAAAGTAATATCGAGAAAATTCAGAGAATTTCATAGAATGAACGCTGGAAATCTGAAACCAGTCAGAAATGGGCAAGAAACATGTTAATTTCAGGACGGAAGTCTGTGTGACAGAAAGGAGATAGTTTTCAAAACAAAATGTCTCGATGAATGACGCTAAAATATGTCCAAGCTGATTTAATCAAATAATTCACACACATTTAGATGTATATTAATTATTGTTTTAATGTTGCCAAAAACTTTTTTAAGATTGCCTCTGAATGAACAAAACTGAAAGTGAAACTAAACGACTTGAATGAAAACTTTGGTTGTGACGAATGAAACTTAATCAATCTCATAAAGACATGGTTTATGTGAACATGTATATGTAAAGAAAGTTCATGTCCATTAGCTTACACATAGCTGGGAAGTTGAGCTTGTCATTAAATGAACAGAAATGAAAGTGAAAGGAAACAGCTTGAAAGCTCAGTTTGGGTGTGACTGAGTGTATAATGTAATGAACAGGATTTCTATGCTGATGTTAATAATGCTGATCAACAAGACACTTAGTACAAAATAGTTCACATGAAGTACAAAATTGAAAGAGTGAAGAATGGAACAGAAATGTCAACAAAGACTCGATGCACATTCAAAATTAAAGTGCAATCATGAAATGAAGGAATCCTTGTTTAACTGAATGAATGTATAGCGTAGTACAGAATTTGCTCAAATGAAATTCAGAATTGCTCGAATTTCAAAATTGCCCAAATGAAATTCAGAATTGCTGAAATGAAATTTAGAATTGCTCAAATGAAATTTAGAATTGCTCAAATGAAATTCAGAATTGCTGAAATGAAATTTAGAATTGCTCAAATGAAATTCAGAATTGCTCAAATAAAATTCGAAATTGCTCAGAAGAAATTCAGAATTGCTCAAATAAAATTCAGAATTGCTCAATGAAATTCAGAATTGCTCAAATGACAATTATGATTTAATGGATAATCAGTGGAGTACAGAATGATTAAAATAAATTTTCAGTGGAGAACAGAATTTATCAAATAAAGATCAATGAAGTGCAGAATGAATCAAATGAATAAACAGTGAATAGGAAATGAATCAAATGAACAAACAAGGATGCACAGAATTGATCCAATTGAATACATGTACACAGTGAAGTACATAATTCATCAAATGAAACTTAGAATTGAAGTTCAAGGAAGAAGGCACAAAAGGGAAATAGTACTGCTTCAGTTTACAGGTTATATAGAACATGTTTGTGAAAAGATGAAGTTTGGTCAAATATGAAACTTTTTGTTATATTGAAGGATCTTATGAACTTTTACATCAAATTCTTCACCAGGCAGTAAAGTTGTAACTTTTACATATAAAAAACACACACATGAAAGTGGCATAACATTGAAAATTTGAAATTTCATTAAAGTTTGGGGTACAACACTGTAACATCATGAGTTTATATCTTAAAGATGAGTTTAACATATACAATTCAGCAACAATGAAATGACCATTTCTAAGGTTCAGAAGTGGCAGAAAACTGTAAGTGACTACTCCCTAGTCAAACTATTGACCACATTATGAGATGCACAGACCTGCAGTTAGGAAAAGGGAAATAATGTTATATTTGTCATTAAAAAAAACTCCACGTCAATGACAAGTCATGGAAATGCTTATTGATGAGTGAATGTTGAAGAACAGGAATATAAATTTTGGTTTAACTTTGATTTTTCTATTTTTGTATGTCAAAATATTTAATTATTTTTTTTTTTACTCAAACAAATGTTTCATGAAGAATGTTTAATGACTTATGTAGTAAAGTATTCGTGTGTAAGTTTATCAACTTTATAAAATATTGACAAGCATTTATTTATGCGGCTTCCCTAAAATATCATGACCAAGTTTTCTGCTATATAACTATAATTAGTTAGAAGCTATAATTAATTGTTAATTTAAAGCATACAGCGTCATGAGTGATAATTGACATTGTGCAATGGGAAACTTCGAAGAAAAATAATTACAACATCAGTTGTTTAAATTTTTTCTAAAAAAAAACAATAACAATGATTTACCATTCATTAACTTTCTTGTTTTAGAAGAATTAAAAGTTAAGGCATTAAAATGACAAAAATGCTTTATGGCTGATCATATCTGGTTACCATCAGTGCAATATATAGGCAGGAGAATAACCACTTCCATGGCCATTATACAAGTTTAAAGAAAAGGTTAAGTGATTAATTAACAGAAAGATTTTAATCAATTTGACATTAATGTCCCTTGAGTTATAAAAGTTTGTGAGATAAACTTAACTCAAAGACCAAATATATTGTATGATAAATACAATAAGCCAACCAGAACACTATGGCATTGGAAACAAATATTATAAATCAATAAATTTAATTTTTGGTTAAGACATTGGATATTGCTTTAAGTAAATTCCTCATTGCCTTTTTGAATTTATTGAAAAATATTATTTGTCATAAGTTTTTAAACTCAGATGAAAACACAAAATGTTTGAATGTTCAAAACCCAGATCGACTTATCTTTAGAGTGGCTTATTGTCGCACCAAGACGAAGCACAACATTTGACTACGTGTACAAGTAATGAATTCTACAAATAATTTTACTAAAGCAAAGATATTCATATTTGATGTGTTCCAAAACTGTTAAGCTCGATTTTAAAGGTCAACCGGTCATATTTAAGATCATTCTGCCTGTATCATGATAAAATAGCAGTGCCAGGTTCTCGTCAGACCATCAGGAATCCAGTGCTGAATCTCTCATGTATCGTACCCACTGTAGAAACCGCATCGGTCAGGAACCTGTGAGATACACTAAGCGAGTTCTCACATCCAAAGCACTACCTTCTCAACAGCATCTATTAATAAGGCCTACAAATTTTAAAGAATGAATACAAAAGATATTTTTTTCTCTATAAAGTGTGGCCCCAGATAAGTTCCTACATTTGTTTGCACCCAAAATAGTTCTGACTTCTGTCATTGTGACACTTCACATCCAGCGTTCAGGTGAAACCTTTCTAAAGTCATAATCACCACTTAAAGATGTTGATTCATTTCAAATTCAAACATTTTCAAAGACTCAAAATGACTTTCCAGTACTTTCATTTTCAAGACAAACTAAAACTGATCAGAGTTTAGGCAACATTTACCCAATTCCAATCAATAGTTCTTTGTTTCTCTTCATCCGTTCCACTTACAGTAAAAAATGTACTGTGCATGGCTAGTACTTGTGCTGTTAAATCTCCAGATCTGGTGGAATCATAAACAATCCTCCATAAAGCTCATTGCTATGCAACAACCTCTAGCAGTGATAAGACGGGCACATAAATCACTTGGGTGAAAGCCAAAAGTCACATCCTATCACTGGCGAAACATGGCAAGTGGCTTTCTGTTTCATTTCACTTTACAGATTTCTCACCAACCATGCTATTAACCTTTAGCAGCCAATTTCCAAATGGGATCTAAATGTTTACAAAGACATCGAAGCAAATTCAAGAGGTCCAGAACCAATTACAGAAATGTCAAACCTCCATCCACGTGGACTGCAATCACACGTATAAACACATAGTACTTTATGCAAAGATCCATAAAATTCCTGACATGTTTGACAATGATAGTCTTGATGTTGAATGGCGTTGGAAAACAGAAGGCATTTTGTTATAACTTCCATGTAATGACGATGGTGAGAACTTGCTGAAAACCATGGAGTGCTGAGATGACTGTACACTTGTCTAACGTGTACCCTATAACAAATACCCTTCAGAGCATTTCAAATGTGAGCTTCAAGTTATTTTTTTTTAGTCATACCTGTCTAATGAGTTCTATGTCCTCTAGCTTTAATGTGGATTCCTTCATAATAACAATCATGGCACAAAATCCTTGATTTCCACTACTTTTCCACTACTCTTGTACTGAATCATGGCACAGTCCTGCAATTTCAATTTTAACTCCACTTGCTTATCAAATACAAATGTCAGATACAAACTTTTTCAATCCACTTGATCGTAAACAAAAGGCCAGTACCGAGACAACATGAGAGGCTGCAGGTATGAAGTCAGCTTTCAGACATAGTTTACACAAACCCATGCTCCTAAGTGACTTTCTTTTAATGGCATAAACATAATGGTGACAAAAACAAAGAGATGTTGAATGAGAAACCAGAAGAAAATTGATCAGCCTACATGTCAGCCCCCTGGCAAAGATTGGAGCATTTCCGAGGCCGATGATATCACAGCGTTTTCTTAAGTCTTTTAATGTGCAGCCCTAAAGCTGGTAGTCTCTATCAGTTATATTCATTACCACCACTTGACAAATTCAATGAGTTGAGATCATGACAGTTCTTGATGTGTAAGTTCTTTCTCGAAAACAGAAAGGTGTTGCATTGGTCAAAATAATCAAAGTGTTCTCTGTCACATATCCTACAAAATGGGTCACAAGCCTAGAAAAAATCACTTGCCCCACTTTGGGTTACATATCCCCATTTGGGTCCAACATTCAAAAGTGGGCAAAACACATGCCCTGCTGTATAAGTGAAGAGCCGCAAATTGGGTCAAAGGTACCCAAAATATGGGTCAAGTCACTCAAGCGACACAAAAAGGGTGTTTTGTTGACCTGTCCGGGGACACAAGGCCCCAGACTGGGCCCCATGCCACAGTCAGTCCCATCCATTGTCCTTGATCATGTGAGCCAGCTCTATGATAAACTTCCCTTCTTTGTACTTCTGACTAGACTCAAAAGCGTGTTCCTGAAAGTGACAAATAAACATGAAATAAATAAACGATTGTGTCTTACAACATATTCTGGAAATTAGTCTCACTAGTGAATTGCATATGTTCAAGTTCAAGGCAAGATGATGAAGAGTAAGCTTGATTAAAAAATGGTTGATTGATTGATTCACTTAATAGTGGCCAATCCTTTGCTTAAGGCTGTTTCGGCTATCTGACGGCACTCCACATCCAACAACAACATCAACAAACTAACACAACATAACATGCAAAGGTCTTAGCTTTGTTTGAAAATTAATGTGTTGCCAATGCTGAGAACATGTCTTAACTCAGAACACATACCCATAGGTTAGGGGTCTTAACTTCAAAAATGTCAGATTCACAGATATAATATTATTATACTGTCAAGGTTAGAAGTTCGCATAATTTTTTAAATTCCTGGTTTCAAATTACTCAATGAAGTTCATAATAAACTATGAAAAAAAAACACTTTAAAAAGTTAATAAATGATGATAATAATAACAGGACAAGATGTTTTTAATTGTTTTCTGTTTCAAATGGAAAATAAGAGATAAATTCTTGCAGAACTTGTGTAGCTCTCTTTTTGAAATGCTGATATGTCAAATATTAAATATTTGATCTGGCACATATATGCCTCGTGGCAGGCAAGTTATTTTTTAAGGCATTATCATTAAACAAATAGACGGTAAGATCTTTTGAAAGTAGTTTTATTTCACCACATTTTAGGGCTCAAATGCAATGAGAATATAAACAAGTATCAAATGCACTGTTTGCCGAGAAAAAAATCAATGAGTTAAGATATCTTTAAGTGTCAATAAAAGTAAAATGTAATATTATTTATTGACTGATGAGGTGGAACAATTCCTCAAGGTGTTCTTAACGAGGAAACAGAATTTGAACAGACTGTTTCACCAATTTCCAAATCTTACAACTATATCATCCAGAAAACACATCTGTTCACATATGGTGTTTAACTTAAACTGATTGTTTCACTGATTTTCAAATTTCAAATCAATATCAATCGAGCAAAGTTGAAAAGTATATTTATTATTTATTTATTTGCTTTGTGTTTTATGTTGTTGTGTTCTGGGATTATTATCAATTAAGAAGAAATGTGTGGGCCTGTGATTGGTCAATTTCAGGGTAGTCAAAAACATGATCACAACACTGCAGTGGTAATAAAAAAACAAATATGGCCACATTCACTGCAAATTTTGTTTCTGTAAGCCTATTAAATAAATCTTACAATATAAATCATTAAGTCAACATTGGTTCACGCTATATCTGCATTTGACAGCCTTTATTGTACATGTATAGTTTTCTCTGCCAGGCAAGGGTTAGGGGATGCAACTAGACAACTCGGGGGCAACCTATTTTCTAATTAATTGGAGGCTTGATGGATAATAAAAGCCTCACTCATTAGTGTCCCAATGTTAGCACATTCAGCAAACACATGAGTAACATCACAAAAGATAAGGGTCCATGAACAGGAGATGCCAGATGCCTCGAAGTTTAAATTGTTGGAAATGCATTCTGGTGTTTTTAGGGTTGATTTGCTTTTTTGCATATATTAATTTTAATTTATTTGTTTGTTGGATTGATTGGAGTTTAAGATCATACTCAAGGATATTTCACTTATATGACGACCGTTTGTCCACTTCATACTGCTCCTTGCCTAATAATGGTGGAAAATCGAAACCTCGTCAAAACCACCCCCGCGATTGCTGAAGCCACATCGGGTGACTCACTCATATACCTGATGGTCGACAGACGGACTCTATCCCATGAATGGTAAATCGAAATAGGATTAGTAAGCACACACGCTACTGGCCACTGGCTATATTAATTTTAATTAATTTTTGATCCTATTTATCCTTTCATTTCTTTAAATCTGTCTTACAACTGTATCATTGGTTGTCACAGATTTTATAAGTTTTTGAAGGGAGGTTGTTACTTAACCGGCCCATTAAACCCACATTACGACAACACCCTACATATAGAAAAAAGTTTTTGGTTTATTATAGTTTGCAACTAAAAAATAACTTGAGTGGACAAATCTATAATGACTCTATAATACCTCTTGAACTGTGAATATGTGTATTTTTATCTGAATCTCTTATGCAGAATATGTCAAATGATATTAAAAGAGAGTTACAAACAAAACAATCTTGATTATTTAAAAACACAAATCCTGTTAAACAAAAAGCAATCTACTTAACTTAATGAACCCATTGGGGAGTATTAGAAACATAAATTCTTAAGAGACAACAATTACTGATTTACTGGTTTAATCAAATTGCCACAACAAATGCCAGTCTGACTAGAAAATACCTTTCATTCGATTTAATACTTAGTGAGAGTGTTCCAAATAGTTATTTTAATGTCTTTTGTCATAAAACTACATTATTAGGGAAATCATGAATCATGAAATTCTGTGTTTAATGTTCCTCTTTTATTATGAACAATTTGAATTAACCTGTGCCTGGAGTTATAAAAAAAATGATATTCCTTGTATTTAAACTGTACTCAACCCTAATGATCCTAAGCATTCGGTAAAATGCCTAATTTATTATAGGTTCAAACATTTCAATTAGGAAAGTTATACGTGGGTGGGTGGGAGTTCTCAAGGTGAAACCTCAGTACTTTGACATCTACAGCAATGAGATCGCCTTCTGTCAACTTCAGAGGGACTAAATGGATTAAGACACCAGCTAACCCTAAAAACTTGCTATTTTATCAACTATCTAGGCCATCCATAATAATTGATTTGTTTCCCCTAACCCTACCTACCCCAAAAATTCAAGGTAAACAAAAACAAAAAATGTTCAGTATTTATTTTTATTTGCTAAAAATTGGGAACTACTTTTCATGAATTAGAAAAAGAAAAACCTCCCCACCCAAAAAGCATGGGTTATGTTGTATTTTCCTAAAAAATTTAATACACTGCCATTAAATAAGTGAAGTAGCCTACAGCAAGGCCTAAATAACAAGTTCATGTAAAAAAAAAATTATTCTGATAAAATGACTGTTCAAACAAAAGAGTTTTGAATGTTATAAGTTAAAATAATAAAATTTAAAAAAAAATAATAATTCCTACCTACCTACCCACTTTTTTATATTCTTGTAACGGGAAACAAATATATTATTTTGGATGGCTCTACTCCAAAAACAAGAAACTAAACCCTGTCTTTACTGCAGCCAACAAATCATAACAACACTTAATTGACTTTCCTACTGAAGAGAAACCTGTATTTAATTTGTATAACTTTGAATTGCTTTTTTGGGTGGTGGAAACCCTTAAGTCTTTCAAGTCACACCAGCCCTCTAACAACAATATTTGCATTGGTACTTACTAAGGTTTGACACTATGCTTTAAAGTTTCAGGTAATTTCACACATGAGAGAAAATAACCATGACCCAAATGTGTGAAGGAAATCATAAGCTGGAAATATTAGAAGATTTACAAAGACTGCTGACAAAATTCTGCCTTGCGAAAGACCACCAATAATCAAGTTGCGTGTATTGATTCTTGTCCGCTACCTCATGGATGAATCTCTTTTAAGCACCATGGCCTACGTGCCGAAAAGCCGCTCTCACACACGTACCATCATTCATCTGTTTATACCCAGGAAAAAATAGTCCTTTCCGTTGATTTGATTGGTACTGAGTGTGCATTGCATTACATGGCAACCAAGGTACTCTCTTTCTACAGATGGATTTTTATTTTTATTTATCTGGTGTTTTAAAGTCATACCCAATGTCACATGACCTGCATTGCTGGTATTTAGAGAACTTTTGATATTCACACTTACTGTAAGATAATACCACTTTTTTTTTTATTCTAGTTTTAATACAAATGATTTGTTCAATTGTTAACAAGATGAAGTATATAATGTTATAAAAAAAGTGCATCTAGTGACAACAAAACACGTAAATTAATTAAATTGAAGATGGTTTATGGATATAAAACAGGTTGGTTGATTGGTTGATTGATTAATTGGTTGATTGATTGATTGGTTGATTGATTAGTGTTGCCTTTCCCTTTAAGGGTATTTTACTTATATGATGATGATGTATTCCAACAATAATTGACACTGGCACAACCAAGATGTGAAGTGTTTACATAATGTTGGAAAGTTAATTTACCTCCGGTGCTAACTTAAGACAGTATTGCTACTCTTCAAACAAACTGCCCTTAGCCAGAGGGCCGGATAACTGGGACTAGTTAACTGACTACCATGCCTTCAATAATCCAGATATTGGTTTTGTCTTACTATACTGTCTGGGAGTATGTACTGTCTGTCAATTTGAATTATAACTCAACTGTACCCTATGGATTGGGACCTGTTTATCTAATGTAACATCAAGGATCCTGGAAACCTGCTCAAGGTAAAATCGTTGAGAACAGACACATTAGAGTCCTATTGAAAATGGCTTATTTGACCACTTTTTCTTTGATGCTGATAGCTGGAGGTTTATGTTTACTTACATATTTCCATCCCAGGGTTGTTTTACAGCATTCACAGTATATGTCAGCCACAGCATGAAGCCCCGTTAATAAGACACGCTCCTCTGCTGGCCCACATCCCACGTTCACCCTGAAGACGAGAAAACACAGGAACATACTCATTATGTCAGTCAGAAATATCCTACGGCAAACAACACCAAGAAACCAACAAGTATCCAAACTATAGA